>JAVTVY010046028.1:0-20954 GCA_036873755.1 Hanleya hanleyi
TTTATTTTCTGGTAGCCATCATTTATGGACATTTTATTACATCTAATACCGATCATTCACATGATTAATTTCCATATTACAAAGACGCAGAATTCAGATAATGGAAATTACAGGGCATTAACCTGTTAAAGATGTCCACTGGTGGTGAATCAAAGTAATTATCTTTCTGAATAATTCGTGTTGTTGCATTCATAATTGTGTAATATGAGGAAAGACGAAAAAAAAATTATAGGTTTGTGTGCATTTTTTAGCTGTAGACACTGTTAAATGAACTGACCCAGGCTTCATTTGATAACACAGAAAACATAGGGAATATCCCTGGTTTTCAAGCATATTCATGAAAAAAATCATATAAATAGTAATTTTTTCTTATATATTCTAACTGTTTGAAGTTAATCACAATGTCTATCAAAAATTATCAAATTGGATGGATGTTGCTGCGCAAAATTCTCGGCTTTTAAAGGAAATCCCTATCTCTTAACCTAGGGAAGGGAGATAACCTACTGAGAAAAACAGGCAAAAACATGGAAAATGCCTGCCAAATCCCAAAACCACCAGTGGACTACCTTAAGATCTAAAATACAAATTATTATCTTGGATATTATATGCATGAATAACATCAGATACATTTATATATACTGGTATAATGGTGTGGTAGTCATCTGAGTCAATCTAATTATTGAAGGTCCTATCAAATGGTCCCCATACCTCATACCTTCTTTGTGCTCATTGTTGTAAGAGGGTATATTTGATGTGTTATAACTGTTTGGTCAACACCCTCAAATATATCGCCTGTTTGGAAACGGCAAAGGCAGGGAGCTTCTGCTTTGTGACATCCGAGTCTGATTACAATCCAACAACATCACAAAGCTACACATTAATGCCTTTGTTGTTCCAAGTCTACAAAGTTTCAAAGTTCTCCAGTGAAAATTGTGGGAATAATTCATTATACATGGCAGTGTGACTAACGTCACAGGACCTACGAAGTACAGTAGGCATTAGGACTCGAACGCGAACTGAACTCTTGGAAATCCCCACCCCCAGTTGAAACCCTGCCTATATTAAGATGGGCACCGCCCAAGTCAGAATCGCCAGTGATTTTCATCAAAAATCATCAGAAATTTTCATCAAAAGTAGGTCAGCTCAGAACTTGTTGGTAACAGTCTCCTAATGCGCCTTCATTCCAAAATAAATAACGATCGCCGATTTAATTTTACAATTTTTTAATTAAAGGAAACAGATTGAATAATATGGGTTCAGTAGATTTCAAGCTTTACGTGTGAAAATACATTTACATCTCTTTAATGGTTTTCAGTGCCCTTGTACAGGATCAAAACAACTTTTTGAATCACATTATTTTCCCAACAATACAACAAATTTTTATATATAGTACTATAGTAGAGAGGTAGCATTTATGTAGTTTACGGTAATTCAACTCAAGACCAACACCTTCTATGCACAAGATAATAATGATTCTATGTCATTCTCCTGAGCATAACCGGTACAAGGACGAATAAATAGCGTCTCTACATCACGTTGTTATCTAGATATATGAGCCAACACATTTTGGGCATCGGCAATCTGATGAATGTACTATTCCGGTTTTCTTGTTTCACATTATATTCTATGGCGGTTGATCGGTGATTTTCTTCATTGATAAACGTTAAACCACCTCAGCTTCGTTGTGTGAATCGGAATTGCAGTGACAGTGGCAGTGATTCTGTATCCCCTAATCAAGGAATCAAAATGGATCAGTCCACAGAAAATACACTGCACATTCTTGTACTCCCAGCCTTATCACATTTGATGGTATGTTTAGCGGGCTGTTTAATGTCTAAGCTAGGAAATGTTCCAGGGTAGTTGACAGGCATGCAATAAGATACTATAGTATCTGCTATACAGGAGGGTTGTAATGGGGGCGAATTAATAGTGGGTGATTTGACTTCAATAAAAAACAGCATTGAAACACATCAGTAAAATACATCAAACGTGCACATACATGGCTGTTTTGGGAGTTCAACTCAACAGTTTGTTTATGTGTACATTAATATTTCTACATTGCCTAGAAATAACTACAGACTTGTACTACCTGTACTTGGAGGAAATATTAAAAAACAATGAGGAAATTATTAAAGATGAAGCCAAATATTTAAACACACACACGTGTTAGATTCTGTGTATAGAAAATTTTATAAAAACCATAGAAATTAAATGTTCTTGATTTAGCTCTACCAAAAGACACAAAAATACTAGAACATATGTAATAATACCTACTAAAAGTATATTGGATCATATTTAGCTTTATCCACCACCTGCAGCATAAACAAGATATCTGAGGGCAATTATTATGTGTTTCTTCGTTGTGCTTGTGCAAAATCTGAATATCTGAGACTGTATGCAGTGTGAAGGGTTACCCTAGAGGACACCGACCACTGTAATTTGATGTGACAAGCAGCACGAGTAGAAACCAGCCTTATCTCAGTGGGCTTGTATATAAATCACTGTTAAAAACCACAAGGCTCGGATAGAGCCTCTCTCTGTGTTTGTTCCAAGGAGTAAATGTTAATTATAAATCTAATTTTAATCAGAATTATTTCAGATCAGAACTTGCTGGTAACAATGCCCTAATGCACGTTTATGCCAAAAATCAAGGTTTTAATGTCAACGGTTCTCCTTATTTTGCCGACGAAAGGATTTGGATGGACTGACTGACTGCCTGACTGACTGACTGACTCATTACCGGACAATTTGCGATCTGTAGCCTACTTCGTAGGAACAAGATAGCCAACTGTACACTGGAATTGATGGGGAAGTCCAACTCAAGGTCATTTTGACAAAAAGTATAGATTTCATCACATAAATAAGAGGTGCACATCTTCCAAGTACATGTATGTTTACTAAGCCTACAAAGTTTGAAGGGTCTCCAGTCAAAGCTGTGGGACTGTGGGACTGTGGGACTAGTCATGCTAGTTGATGATACATATTGACATGTATAGGAATTCCTCTAATAATTCAATCACAGGAAGTGAAATTTCCCAAGATATAATCTGGGGCTGATCAAGATATAATCTGGGGCTGATTAAGATATAATCTGGGGCTGATCAAGATATAATCTGGGGTTGATCAAGATATAATCTGGGGCTGATCAAGATATAATCTGGGGCTGATTAAGATATAATTTGGGGCTGATCAAGATATAATCTGGGGCTGATCAAGATATAATCTGGGGTTGATCAAGATATAATCTGGGGCTGATCAAGATATAATCTGGGGCTGATTAAGATATAATCTGGGGCTGATCAAATTTATTAGAACAAGAAGTTACAAAATGATTTAAAATCATGAATTTAATCCATTATTACTTTGTTATTTTATTGATTTTAAAGAGTGATCAAATTTATTAGAACCATCGATTGAATTATAGGTGCACATCTCCAAAGCAAGTTTAGGAGAAGCCTACAAAGTTTCAAGGCCTGTTAATCGACTAGGACCAGTTGATTGTAGGTTAAACAAGCTGAGTAGCTAGCAGGTCCTCCGCCAAGTAGCCTGTTTGAGAGCATACAGCATATACGCTTCCAATATCTCCTTAAATATAATTTGGAAAGTTGATATGTGTATGTGGAAAGAGACGTTCATCTGGAATTGTTGAGACAATTTGAGGAGGTTTGGAAAGCAGTAATGGGTAGTGTAACACTGGAATGTAAGTCTGTAGTTGTATATGGATTTGTGGATGGTAAGGTTTATAAATCGATGACTGGAATAGATCAAGATATCGCGTTCACAACACAGATGGGTACAATATGGGTGAGTGAAATCCAAGATGGTCAATGGCAGCCATCTTGGATTACATACTACCTCAATGAAAATCAATACCAATCGCTGTCTAACTGATGTGAAGCACCGTCTCGGGTTTGAAGTTGATTGGTCAAATTGTTGTCGAGATATCACGTTCACAAGATCCGACACAGATGGAATCCAATATCGTCAATGGCAGCCATCTTGGATTATGTACCTCAGTGAAAACCAATACCAATGGCCGTCTAACTGATGTGAAAAACCTTCCCAAGTTTGAAGTCGATTGGTTGATTTGTTTTTGAGATATCGTGTTAACAAGATGTGGAGCGGAGTGAATCCAATATGGTCCATGGCAGCCATCTTGGATTACGTATCTCAGTGAAAATCAAAACCAATGGCCGTTTAACTGATGCGAAGCACATTCTCAAGTTTGAAGTGGATTGGTCAAACTGTTGTCGAGATATCGCGTTCACAAGATGTGGGATGGACAGAATCCAATATGGGCAATGGCAGCCATCTTGGATTACGTACCTCAGTGAAAATCAATACCAATGGCTGTCTGATGTGAAGAACCTTCCCAAGTTTGAAGTCGATTGGTTGAATTGTTCTCGAGATATCGCGTTCACAAGATCTGGGACGGATGGAATCCAATATGGTCAATGGCAGCCATCTTGGATTACCTACCTCAGTAAAAATCAATACCAATGGCCGTCTGACTGATGTGAAGAACCTTCCCAAGCTTGAAGTTGATTGGTGGAATTGTTCTTGAGATACCGCGTTCACAAGATGTGGGACGAACAGAATCCAATATGGTCGATGGCGGCCATCTTGGATTACGTACTTCAGTGAAAATCAATACCAATGGCCGTCTAACTGATGTGAAGCACCTTCTCAAGTTTGAAGTCGATTAGTCTAATTGTTCTCAAGATATCGCGTTCACAAGATGTGGGACGGACGGACGGACGGAAGGACAGACGGAGAGACGGACGGAGGGACGGACGGAAGGACGGACGGCTAGCATTTCCAAGTCCTCCCACCACTTCGTGGCGGAGGACAATAAAGACACCGATGAAGGCATGCTGTGTTCCATATGTTTGGGGGCAGGAAACAGTTCCTCTTCGTTCTTGAATGTGGGCAAGTGCCCCTGAAGTCGATTGACCAACAAGCGATAATACAATGATTTGATACAAGAGGATTGCCGGGGCTTTCTCAAAATCTGAAAATGTGACCTGGTTACGAGACCTACATTCCTTGGTGTATATTGTGGTGAAATTATGAAGCGATTAGTGAACTTTGAATTTTGCACCCAATTCACCCTTTTTTGGGGTAATTTCATACTTCGGGACCTATGAGGTCTGCTATGGAATGTAGAAAAACATATATAGTCACATTCCTGTCCAAATCAGTTAATTGGAAATAGGATGATTTTAATTGGTCGATCAAGGCCTAATTTGCATAAATATCACAACTCTGCTTCAGACACTTTCTTCACCTTGATTTAATTGTATATTGTATATCCCAAGTATCAATCCGGGCCTATCAATCCAGCCTGGACAAATATATAAATCTCACTCACTAAGGTTTGAGGAACAAATGGCCATAACTCTTGAAAATTTAACCAAAAATATAACTAATAGCGAACTATACAGAATGAAATTGTCATCCCTACTCGGAGCTGCTTTTCTTCTCTATTATTGGAAAATCATCAGTGATGATGGATTACTTCAATTAGATATACATGTAAAAAAAAATCCAGGTGGGATGTGCCATATAGCAGGTATGTAAGAGTTCCACTTCAAAAATCTTTCTACTTTTTCAGTTCAAAAAATAATTATCAACAGTTGTAACTATGCTGTCAAAATTCAACGGTATATGCAATTTCACATCTCGAGTTTCAAAATAAATTCTGGGGACCTCCACATAAAACCAAAACATTGGGCATTAACTGAGTGATAATTTGTGATTTTATTCAAACTAAAATCATGAGAATTGCATATATTTAAAAATAAAATGGCCATCTGGCTTACAAGGGATGTGAATTATAACACTGGGAATGTTGCATTTATGTTCAGCAAAATAGAATTGCTTTTCTCTGATTAATTAGCAAATTTCCATTTTTGTGAAAACAAAATCTTATTTTGAGATTCAAAAATGCATCTCTATGATTCGCCAACACCACCAAAATCTTGTCAGTCCTTTGCCAATCTTGCAAGATCATTATACCCAAATTTCACGGAAATCAAACACATTGTTCAGAAGATATGTTACACATGTTTACCTGCAGTCATGCCTATTCCAACACCTAGTGAAGACCAAATGCCATGAAAAACAAGCAGGTGAAATCTAAAGCCCTAGGGAGATGGCACATAAGAGTTCAGTGGAAAAAACTTTAATCATGATAATGGTTATGGAGGTTTTGACATTAAGTCAGATACCCGGTAATTGAGATTTTTCATTTAAATGACAACTTGGTTCGCACCAAAAGGGAATTATCCTGTCGGCAATCCTATATTTATGCTCGGCAACCTAGAATAGAACAGGTTTTAAATATTTCTCTCTTTTTATTTGAGACGCAAAAAACTTGACTGTATAGTTATGCCAGCTACACCAAATAAAATTTCGAAGAAATCGGACAAGACGTTCAGACGAAATCGTCACAGAAAGGTTTAAGCTGGGACGAGTATAGAGGGATATGAAATGCGGCTCCTCTCTTTGAACTAGGGTTTGTCTCGCTAATTGATATGTTAATGAGTGATTAGTGATTGGTTAATTAGTACGCCTCGTCACTGATTGGCTTCTTTTGCGCAAAAGACCGTCACGTGTGCTTCGCTGCGAGTCCCGCCCTGTTTCGCTGGTCAATGCTGGGCGAATACACGTGCTTGTCTACTAGGCTCCAAAAAAAAATTCCTTTACAGCTTAACGAGTGGCAAAAGGAATACATCATGCAAACGACAAGAAACAAAACTAGTGCACAGAGAAAAAAAATCTAAAAAAACAAATGACCCAAAATAGTAGTTCAATCACAAAAACGTACAAGAATTGTGAGATTTGTTAAGAATTCTAGATATTTGACATTTTTACGATTTTCACGAGCAATTATTTACAAAAACGAAAATGGAAAATTAAAGTATTTTGCGTACTGTCAATGACATGCTTGCATATTTTGTAAAAACTAGCACAGATATACTTCAAAGATTGAGATAAATGAGAAGTTTGATCACAAAGAAGGAAAAAAATGAGTTTTTCCTTCCCGCTCCGTCCGCTCAGTTATCGGCAGCGCAGAGCGGTCGAAAGTTGTCATGAAAATATGCATCTTTTCGATGAAAATCCTCTCTCAAAATAGTACCTGTCTCGATCAAATAATCTGATGCCAATTGCTGCAGAAGAACGTCTATAAATCTGGTCAAATCTGGAATGAATTCGTGACGAAAACTAGGCGATGCAAAGGCTCACGCGCGTAGAGCGCGAGACCTGGCAGGCGAGACATACATTCAGCGTGAGCTCGCGGCGGCGGCACCTTTGATGTCGGGGTACGAATCATATCCCTTTAATATTCGTCTCAGGTTTAAGTAAGCTCTGACTACAATGCCACCTAGTGGTGAGCAGCGGGTATCAAAACACAACCAGGCAAATTTTCCAGGCCTAAGGAGATAGCACACAAAGTCTGACCTGAAAATATTTAACGGTTTCAGAGATATTCACGTTTGAAGTCGCGGCGGCGGCGATGGCGGAGGCGGCGGTGGATCCAGCGGAGCCGTTTCTCATGAAAACATAAGAGCATCCACTTTGTGGAAATGCTCTAATTATCACCTGAATAAGCATCCATTTTTCCATGAAACAAGACACAATGACAGTTTTGACTGTCCCGAATTTTGAAAAGTATGTCCAAAATATTTGTTTTCTTTTATATAATTCTGAAAATTGAAAA
Source organism: Hanleya hanleyi (assembly GCA_036873755.1). Taxonomy (NCBI): domain Eukaryota; kingdom Metazoa; phylum Mollusca; class Polyplacophora; order Lepidopleurida; family Hanleyidae; genus Hanleya; species Hanleya hanleyi. Next base: position 7,724 of record JAVTVY010046028.1, read on the forward strand.
TTATTACAAGTATATACATATAGATTTTGGAGCATTTATAATTGAAACTAGAGCCTATGGGCTTTAACGAGATCTGTTAGCTGGGTTATTGGGGGATAAGTTTGTAATGAAATAAACGAACCAACCAATCAGATGTTATGAACTGACATTTTCCTGTTAAAAAGCAAACGTTTCCTGTTGTAATTTCGCGACTTCAGACGCTTCCTGTCAACAGAAAAATTTGGTCTTTTAAAGGTTTCCGGTTAAAAGAATAACGTTTCCGGTTGTGATCGTCCAATCAGCTTTTTTATTTGGGCCGCGTCACGCGGCGTGTATTCCAACATTTACACCAACACGTGCAAATCTCCACTGGTAAACGTTTCCGGTATGTAGTGTATTTTAACCAATGAAAATCGTTCTTACAAATAAGGTTTTGGAGAATATCTTTGGCACCGGGACAATTTGTGCAGAACATGATGCACGGTGGGCATGAGGAATACAATATGCGCGAATAGTTGTAAGGGTTATTTTGATTGGTTCAAACAGACTACATAGTGGAAATGTTTTGCCAGTGGACACATGGTTGATGTTGAGGTTTGAACATACGCGGAAGCAATAAAAAAATCTGACTGGACGGTCACAACTGGTAACGACTTCCCTTAAACCGGAAACGTTTAAAAGTCTCGAATATTACTACTGGAAACGTTTGCCTTTTGACAAGAAATGTCTAAAGTATCTGACGTTACAACACTAAACGTTTGCTTTTGGACAGGAAAGGTCTTCCAAATGTCAATTCATGACATCTGATTGGTTGGTGCAAGTTAAATGTTTAAATTTATTCTACGTTTGGATTTATGGCACGAACTGCCCTTCTTAGAAGGTACCCGGTACTGACATACTGAAGTTGAACATACCAAAGAAAGGCAGTCCTAGGATAAAAGTAACTCCGAAAATGGAAGCCGAAATATAGAATATTATATCACAATGACTTCCATTTTCGGAGTTACTTTTATCGTAGTTTAGGCCTTTTTTTTTTTATTAATTGGTTTACGGATTTTTCTGGCAAAAATGTCCAGGTGGAGGATGGAAAAAAAATAAAAATAAAATCAAGCCTCCACACTTTATTTATTTTTACTTTCTGACAAACTTCTTAGACACGAGAGGGCGGTAAAAAAAAAAAAAAAGATATGTCAAATCCAGGTAATAGCCAGTGTAATAATTACAAGTCATTTACCAAAAGATCAATGACGGAGGTTTCCTTCAACCAAGCGACAATATCAGTCGCTTTGCGTGAAACCAACACTTCAATAGGAGTGTTGACAGGACAAGTCATGTTTCCTGCTGTTATTTTGGACAGACAGGCCCGCAGATATGTCGTCAGTTGTCACTGATCTCCTTCAAGACCAAGTCCCCCACCGTCCCAGCAGTTACTGGACCGACAAAGCCCTTGAAAAGGACGGTCGCGTCCTGTCTAAGAGTCAGTGAAAACCACCGCGAGGCCGAACCCGCCATCTTGGCTTCAAACACTGCGCCGTTGAAATGATGTCATGTCTGGTCCCAGAACTACAGCCGAAGGTAACATGGAAGTCGGAAACCACCACCACTGTAACCAAGGGAAGTAACCCGCCTCCAAGACCAAGATGTCTGCAGAGTGTTGAACTCGTGCGAACTCGAGCGTGAAGAATTTATATAAGATGTTTTACGCACAGCAAGTATTAAAATGAGACCAATATTGCGAATTTTGTGTTTTTATTCTTCCGACAGAGAGGTCAGCAAATGTGACACATCGGCGGATACGACAGAAATAAATAAAAAATCGAAAATCCAATTTTATTTTTATTTCACTTTTGGCAAAATGAAGGTCGGCGGATCCGTAAACCAATCAATAAAAAAAAAAAGGCCTTATGTGAAATTGATCTGTGGGAACAATGAAAGGTAGTCCTGAGGAATGAGGGAAGTTGCACACGTTACGCTAACCATGTGTTACCCAATTAATTTCCGTCCAATTAGACACTACAGTAGGTGCTCATCCAACCTTGACTCAACCAAAATAGCTGAATTTTGCTCTTTATCTGGATACATAATTCCTCCAATACATCAGTTCGGGATTCCAGATGAACACCATGACCACCATGTTAATTTAACCAGCATAAAGAAAGCAATATGATACCTTCTTTAACATGGTACTGTTGGTGTTGCGTTGAAACTGCAAACTGACCTGTTGAGAATTCGATGGAAAAAGGGGCCAGTGGAATGAAGTCTAGGCCTAAATACCCACAGGGGATTGAGGTCAGTTTGTACAGAACATACATGGGGTAAATAAGAGAGATTATATCTAGGGGTAAATAGAGACTGATTTAGTGTTATGAGTGAGAAGGGCTGGATATCAAGGTTGATGATGGTTATGCCACAAGTTACGATAAGACAAGACATGTATTACACTTTCTGGATATCCCAGGGTTGACTGGTGGAGTACACGATAGGAACAGATTATAAAATATGTTACAGCTTGCTCTTGTGAGAAAAGCAAACAGTGGCCTGCAAAGGTGATAATGAGACAATGGTGGCCAGGTTGGTTGCTATGGTAGAGCATCTCTCACATATACACCTAACCAGCTAAACTGTATAATTTTCTCAGCAGAGTCCAAGCTTTGGTAAGGTGACGATACCAGTCTGCCATACTTTAGGGCGTATTAATCTCATATTTTGTGGGAAAACAAAGAACAGAGTAATATTTAATGCAGATAAGGGATCAAATATATGCCAAGTGACTATTAGTGACTAAATATAGACATACAAATGCCTTTCAACTACTAAGAATCCCCAAAACTCATCTATGTGGAACTACTTTCATGCAGCGTAAGGCTATCCCGTGAGTCTGTTTGCACTTTTGTCCATTTCCCCACAGCATTCTAAAGAGCCTCTGGCTTACGCCAGATCTCAAAAATATTGTCATATTTAATGATAGAAATGTTTTTAACAGCTCAATCTTTGCAGTATGGCATAGTAGCATTGGCTTAGCGGGGAACACTCAAGTCAGCTCGGGCGTCTCGGCAAGCAGTACTGTAAATAACAGCTTTGAGAACCATGCTATTGCAGTCCAGTGGAGTTAATTTTAAACAAGACTGCGGAAGCAAGAGAAACATGTCATAAAGGATCTGTCACAGGGTTTGAACTGTCTGTGTGTTGGTCAGTATAAACAGTCATTTAATGCCAGACTTGGTAAACACTGTGTGTAAATCGCATTGAAAATAGGCTAGCCAGCGACAGATAGCAACAGCCATCTGAATTCTGTTGCCTGCTACCCCTTATTGAAAACACTGCTGTCAGCAGATACTCATTCTGTCCATATTCTTTATCCCATCTCTACTATAGCCGATAATCCTACAATTCCCAAGAGAGAACTCTACTTTAAAGTTCATATTACAAACATAAATATATGAAATTATATGCACACGTCTCTCCCTGCATTCAGGACAGAACTTACGTTTGTGATATAAACCTTCAAGAAGAGATACTGCCCTTGGGAATTCGAGGAATATCAGATTCATGTAATTGATGTTATTTCTTCAAGTTATATATGTTTCATAGACATATATGTACTAAGCTTGTATGCAGCTTTGGCCACAAACTCTTGACAAATGAAAATGATCCCAATTTGTTTGGGAGTCTTTGTCTGATCCAAGTTTAAGTTACTGCCACTCAGGTTACATCAAAGAAAACATAGAAATTTGAGTGTTTTTATGTATTACCATAGTATAATAGTATAATTTGCTGGTTATTACTGGTCAATTACTCAAGTCTACTTACCACTATGGGACTGGAGAACAGTTGCAAGAACCCATAAATGGAACCTGGATACATAAGGCAAGAACAGAAACATACTACAGCTGTTCACGATGCAGATATGTATCTACATTAATTAATGTTCTAATGTAATTTTCAATAAAACAACTCGAGAACTTCATCACTTAAACTTCATCCAAAATGTCTTACATTTAGTTCATTACCTGTACATTTATACTGGTACATATTCTCTTTGCATTGTTTAGCATAAAACCTGTCCTACAGATGGAGAAAGAGCAAATATGGTGAGCAAGTGCACCCCAGAATGTAAGCATACATGGTGAGTAAGTACAGCACCCCAGAATGTAAGCATACATGGTGAGTAAGGTCACCCCCCCAGAATGTAAGCATACATGGTGAGTAAGTACAGTACCCCAGAATGTAAGCATACATGGTGAGTAAGTACAGCACCCCAGAATGTAAGCATACATGGTGAGTAAGTACAGTACCCCAGAATGTAAGCATAATATGGTGAGTAAGTACAGTACCCCAGAATGTAAGCATACATGGTGAGTAAGTACAGTACCCCAGAATGTAAGCATACTATGGTGAGTAAGTGCAGCACCCCAGAATGTAAGCATACTATGGTGAGTAAGTACAGTACCCCAGAATGTAAGCATACATGGTGAGTAAGTACAGTACCCCAGAATGTAAGCATACTATGGTGAGTAAGTGCAGTACCCCAGAATGTAAGCATACATGGTGAGTAAGTACAGCACCCCAGAATGTAAGCATACTATGGTGAGTAAGTACACACCCCAGAATGTAAGCATACATGGTGAGTAAGTACAGTACCCCAGAATGTAAGCATACATGGTGAGTAAGTACAGCACCCCAGAATGTAAGCATACATGGTAAGTAAGCACCCCAGAATGTAAGCATACATGGTGGTAAGTACAGTACCCCAGAATGTAAGCACTACATGAGTGAGTCTCAGTACAGTTGCCCCAGAATGTAAACCTTTTAGCCCATGGTGAGTAAGTACAGTACCCCAGAATGTAAGCATACATGGTGAGTCAGTACAGTACCCCAGAATGTAAGCATACATGGTGAGTAAGTGCAGCACCCCAGAATGTAAGCATACTATGGTGAGTAAGTACAGTACCCCAGAATGTAAGCATACATGGTGAGTCAGTACAGTACCCCAGAATGTAAGCATACATGGGACTTTCTTTAACAGGAATCCATTTTCAGAATTATCCACTTCCCTACTCAAATATTCATTTCCCAAAGTTTTACCTCAAATCTTCAACCAGAATATAATCACAATAATTGGTGTGTGACAATTGGTGGAGAGCTGAACCATTCAGAATGGTAGATAATTTCAGAAATCTGCTTCAAATATCTATCCATTTACATTTGTAGCCACAAGTTTCATGACTTTCTGACCAAAACCAAAATTTGGGCCCCCATTGGATGCTAGATGTCCTTTCCAAATTTTCTACTTATTTTAGGTTACCCCCAGACGAAGTTTCAGGATAGGTTGTCAGAAACCGTGGCCAGGCAAATAAACAAACAAACAAACAGAGGCAGTTGCTAAACTAAAGACTAAGATACAATGATCTAGATAATTTACAAGTTGATTAAAAGGAATTCCATAGATTCCATAAATTGTTTATTACTAAGATTATATGATCATGGCTGCATACATGTACATTGATTTGAATTCTATGTTAAGTTAATGAACTACATCTGCTGAGCTCATTATATGAACACCATTTCAATTGAAGATACAATTGTCAAACTGGAAATCAAGTCAAAATTGAAAATTCAATTATCTGAAATATGAACTTAATATAGACAATTGATATCAGTTCAAATGAGAATATCCTCATATTATTCAGAGCAGCTCCACAGAGTGTAAACTTCTTCCGACTGCTAAATTATATTTTCCCTCAAAAAATATTTTCTTGTTATTTAGCATTCATATTTCAAGCAATCACAATTTTATGATTGAAACTGGACATCATACTCCAATTATTCCAAGTGATCGTAAAATTCACTTCATTCTTCACTGTTCCCATTAATCTGTTACAAGACCCAAACTATTTTGTGAGCTCTTTACTATCTATTCCGATTTTATTAGTTTGCTGCCAGTCCGTCAGTTTGATGTTATAATGAGAAACAATTATTCTCCAATTTGTGAAACTATCTGTACATATCTGTATGTTTTAGTCCACTTAGAAGCACTACAATGGCATATCACTTGATTCTATATTGTTGGTAACTTGTGCACATGAAGTGTCCATAACAATATGATAATAGTAGTATTTTATACTGATCGTAGCACAGAACATAATTAGGTGATATGGCAATATGTGTATTTTAGACTGTAATTATACCATTGTTCTCTTCTTTATTGCATATTTTCTGATGATGTTGCAATTGCTCAACCTGTAATATGTGTATTGCAAATAGATTCAAATTCAAATGCATGTAGATATATATAGAGATAGAGAAAATAAATATATATGAACGTACCAATAAATCCAGCCATAGAAGGGGATGCACCGAGTTCTTTTGCCCGGCTTTGAATCAGTGGAATCACCATGCTCACCCCAAATAGATCCTGTGTACAAACACCACAAGATAAGAGGTAGAGCATTCTTATACATGTGATGAGATTATAAGAAATTCAAACTGGTGGAACTTTTCAATTGTTTATTATAGAGACAATGAGCCAGGCCCCGACAGCTGCATATATATGTTCACGATTCATATGAATTCTATATTAATTAATGGAGTGCATTTGCTGCACTGATGTTTAGACCACCAAAGTTAAGATTCATATGTCAAAGATGGAATCAAATCAATTTGAGGTGCCTTCGGTGGCTGAATGGTCTAAGGCGTTTCGCCATGTTCGCTGGTGATCATTAGCCTCGCACCACTGAACCGGCACGGGTCCGAGCCCAGCTGGTGCAAGTTTGTCAGTTACTTGCCAACAGGCTGGAGGTGGTTCTCTCCGGGTACTCTGGCTTCCTCCAATATCCAAACTCAACTGTCACCATATGAGTGAAATAACTTTGAGTGTGACATTAAATCCCTCCCACCCCCTCAAATAACCTTGAGTGTGACATTAAATCCCTCCCACCCCCTCAAATAACCTTGAGTGTGACATTAAATCCCTCCCACCCCCTCAAATCAATTCAATTATTTTAAATCTCAACTTCATCATGAATGCAGACCTGCACGTGACTCACAGTAAAATATGGGAGGAAATGTGTCAAAATATAGGAATTTTCTTAATAAAAAATAGCGAAACATAGGAAAAAATCGACCATAGATGTCCATGTCCCCCGCTAGCAGCACCAGTTATGGTGGATCACATCCACCATAACTGGCGCTGCTGCTGCGGGGGCCATGGACCTCTATGGTCGATTTTTTTTTGTCGATGATATCTCATATCATTGATAAGAGTGAGATTTGAAAATGGAGATATCGCTGATGAGCTTAACATAATCTAATACAGCGGATGGCACCCATATTGGATTATGCACATTCATAAAACATAATACATGACTGTCCTCTCATATCATTGATAAGAGTGAGATTTGAAAATGGCGATATCGCTGATGAGCTTAACATAATCTAATACAGCGGATGGCACCCATATTGGATTATGCACATTCATAAAACATAATACATGACTGTCCTCTCACTAAGGTCAAGGGACTCCCCAAGTTTGAAGTAGATCAGTTGAATCGTACTCCAGCTATTGTCCGGACAAGATTAAACTGCTTAAAATCCAATGAAATCCAGTATGGCCGATGGTGGCCATATTGGATTAAACACGTCCTTGAAAAACAATCCTAATCCTCCTCTCAACAATGTCAAGGCACTCCCCAGGTATGAAGTAGATCGGTTGAATCGTTCTCGGGTTATTGTCCAGACAAGATCCAACTGCTTATAATCCAATATGGCTGACGGTGGCCATATTAGATTACGCACATTGCTGAAAAACAATCCCAACCGTCCTCTCACCAATGTCAAGGCACACCCAAAGTTTGAAGTTGATCGGTTAAATCATTCACGAGTTATTGTCCGGACAAGAAAATCTAAGATCCAATTGCTTATAATCCAATATGGCTGACGGCGGCCATATTAGATTACGCACATTGCTGAAAAATAATCCCAACCATCCTCTCACCAATGTCAAGGCATACCCCAAGTTTGAAGTTGATCGGTTAAATCGTTCACGAGTTATTGTCCGGACAACAAAATCTAAGATCCAACTGCATATAATCCAAAATGGCTCACGGCGGCCATATTTGATTACGCACATTGCTGAAAAACAATCCCAACCGCCCTCTCACCAATGTCAAGGCACACCCCAAGTTTGAAGTTGATCGGTTAAATCGTTCACGAGTTATTGTCCGGACAAGAAAATCTAAGATCGAACTGCTTATAATCCAAAATGGCTGACGGCGGCCATATTGGATTATGCACATTGCTGAAAAACAATCCCAACCGTCCTCTCGCCGATGTCAAGGCACACCCCAAGTTTGAAGTTGATCGGTTGAATCATTCACGAGTTATTGTCCGGACAAGAAAATCTTACGGAATTATACGGAATCACGGAATTACGGACACCGGTGTTTCTAAGTCCCCCCCCCCTACTAAGTAGCGGGGGACAATAAGGAGTGCAAGTCAGGTCACTACTACATTGTATGTTCCAAACTTGGTTGTTTTCTGGGGTTTAATCGAATAATTTCTACTGAATGTGGTCATAGTGGTGGCAATTGATGAGACCTGTTCTGCTGCTTGGTTCAACAAAGAGAGATTTAAATGTTTTCATATTTTTGTTCTGAAATGTATTTCCTCATGCCAATTTGACTCATTTCAGAGCATTGGTGAAAGTTTTTGTGAGAAAAAGTCAAAATATAGGGAAAACAGGAGGCACTTGGAGGCCAGTGAATGTGTCACACAGAATAATGCCAAGGATGAAGACTGAGGGTCCGTTGTGGTTTGAAAGGAAGGCCAAGAGTCCCTCATGCCGATGGTTGTGAACCAGGCATCCTTCATTCCAAGGATTGAGCACTGTATATTAAACTGTCATACCTTATAGATTCAAGACTGTAATTGTAATGCAAACGTTTGAGGTCTGGTAACTGCCATGCTAAGGATTCACAAGTTGTTAACTGACATGCTAAGGACTAAGGAATGGGTAACTGTCATGCTAAGGATTGAGGACTGGGTAACTGTCATATTGAGGACTGGGTAATTGCTAGCCTAAGGATTGAGGGCATGGTAATTGTCATTCCAAGGACTGAGGACTGAGTAATTGTTATATCAAGGACTGCGAACTGAGTAACTGGGGACTGGGTAATTGCGGACTGGATAATTGCTATGTCAAGGAATGAGGTAACTGTCATGCTAAGGATTGATGACTAGGTAATTGTTATGCCAAGGATTCAGAACTTGATAACTTTCATGCCAAAGATTCAGGACTGGGTAACTGTCATGCTGAGGAAAAAGGGCTAGGTAATTGTTAAACCAGGGATTGATGACTGGGTAACTATCATGCTAAGGAATGAGGGCTAGGTAATTGTTAAACCAGGGATTGATGCTAAGGAAAGAGGACTAAGTAATTGTTAAGCCAGGACTGAGGACTGGGTAATTGCTAGGCCAAGAATTAATGATTTGATCACTGAAAATGGGGAAATAATTTCGTTTGTTGAATTTGTGGAGAAATTTAATTTCAAAACAAATATAGTGACTTTTCTAGGGGTGAGAAATGCAGTTAAATGGTACATGAACAGTTTCTCATTCAAATATAGTAAACTTGAAAACCCAATCAGACCCTATCCAATTTCAGTTCTGACAAGTAAACAGAAGGGGTGTAAGCCTTTTTATGGAATTTTGATACAGCAAAAGTTATACAAACCAAAAAGTGAGGTGAAATGGGAAAAGTCTTTTGATATTCAGAAAGAGGAGTGGGCACTAATCCACAAATTGCCCTTTTCATGTACTGAAGATGTCAACCTAATTTGGTTACAATACAGGATAACAAATAGAATCCTAGCAACAAATACCTTTTTGAAGAAAATTAATCTAAAGAAAACAGCTTTATGTGATTTTTGTGAACGAGAGGAAGAATCCTTAGAACATTTATTCGTTGAGTGCGAATGTGTACATCCCTTTTGGAATAGTATCGCTGAATGGATAGCATCTGATGGGGGTGGCACTGTTCTTTTCACAAATAAGTTCAAAATATTCGGTGGAATAAGAAATACTGACAAGGCAATTAATACCATTCTTTTATTAGCAAAATGGTTTATTTACAGATCTATGTAAACAGAAGAGGCAGTTACCGAATATTATAGGTTTTAAAAATTCAGTAATTCATTACTATCAAATAGAAAGAGTATGTTATAGTATGAACTGTAGAGCAGAGGATTTTGAAAAGGGATGGACAATATGGAAAAGACTTCTTGATTAGGAGACTCGCAACCAAAAAGTGTAATTGCGACCATATGTTATATATATACTACTGTATGTACACAGCAAACTGTTTCTCATGTACCCCATCTGAAATAAATAAAAAAAAATGTAAAAAAAAAAAAAAAAAAAAAAAAAGAATTCAGGACTGGGTAACTGTCATGCCAAGGACTGAAGACTGGGTAACTTTTATGCTCAGGACTGAGAGCTACGTAACTGTTATGCCAAGGATTCAGGACTGGGTAATTGTTATGCCAAGGATTCAGGACTGGGTAATTATAATGCCAATGATTGAGGACCCGGAACTGTCATGCAGAAATGAGGACTAGGTAATTTTTATGCCAATGATTGAGGACTGGATAACTGTCATGCTAAGGAATGAGGACTAGGTAATTGTTGTATGAAAAATTGAAGACTGGATAACTGACATGCTAAAGAATGAGGACTAGGTAATTGTTATACCATTGGTTGATGATTGAGTAACTGTCATGCTAAGGAATGAGAACCAGCTAATTGTTATGCAAAGGATTGAGGAGTGGGTAATTGTTATGCCAGGTAATTGAGGACTTAGTAACTGGGTTAGTGAGTGAGTGAATATGATTTAACGTCGCTTTCAACTATATTTCAGTCATATCATGACATTGGGTCCGATTCCTTTTTCCGATTTCCTTTGGATTGAGGACTGAGTAATTGCTATGTCAAGGAATGAGGACTGGGAATTGTCATGCTAAGGAATGAGGACTAGATAACTGTTATGCAAAGGAATACGGACTGGGTAATTGTCATGCTAAGGATTGAGGACTAGGTAATTGTCATGCCAAGGATTCAGGACTGGGTAACTGTCATGCCAAAAATTCAGGACTGGATATTTGTCTGCATATGCTAAGGACTGGGAAACTGGGGACTGGGTAATTGTTATGTCAAGGAATGAGGACCCAGAATTGTCATGCTAAGGAATGAGGTATGTAATTGTTATGCCAAGGATTGATAACCGGGTAACTGTCATACTAAGGAATGAGGACTAGGTAATTGTTATGCCAAGGATTGGGGACTGAGCAACTGGCATGCCAAAGACTGGGTAATTGCTATGTCAATGAATGAGGTCTGAGAATCGTCATGCTAAGGAATGAGGACTAGGTAATTGTTATGCAAAGGAATACGGACTGGGTAATTGTCATGCTAAGGATTGAGGACTAGGTAACTCTCATGCCAAGGATTCAGGACTGGGTAACTGGCATGCCAAGGATTCAGGACTGGATAACTGGCATGCCAAGAATTCAGGACTGTTTAACTGTCATGCCAAGAATTCAGTACTGGATAATTGTTATGCTCAGGACCGAGGACTGGGTAGCTGTTATGCCAATGATTAGAGACTAGGTAACTGTCATTATGATGTATGGGTAATTGTTATGCCAATGATTGAAGACTGGGTAACTGTCATGCTAAGGATTGAGGAGGGGTAATTGGTATATCAAGAATTGAGGACTGGGTAATTGTTATGCCAAAGATTGAGTGCTGGGTAACTGTCATGCTAAGGATTGAGGACTGGATAATTGTTATATCAAGAATTGAGGACTGGGTAAATGTTATGTACAGGAATGAGGACTGGGTAACTGTCATGCTAAGGAATGAGGACTAGGTAATTGTGACAAGGATTGAGGACTGGGTAACTGTCATGCTAAGGAATGAGGACTAGGTAATTGTTATGCCAAGGATTGAGGACCGGATAACTGTCATGCTAAGGACTGGGTAACTGGGGACTGGGTAATTGTTATGTCAAGGAATGAGGACCCAGAATTGTCATGCTAAGGAACGAGAACCAGGTAACTGTTATGCCAATGATTGAGGACTGGGTAACTGTCATGCTAAGGAATAAGGACTAGGAAATTATTATATCAAGGATGTAGGACTGGGTAACTGTCATGCTAAGGAATGAGGACTAGGCAATTGTTATGCCAAGGATTGATAACCGGGTAACTGTCATGCTAAGGAATGAGGACTAGGTAATTGTTATGCCAAGGATTGGGGACTGAGCAACTGGCATGCCAAAGACTGGGTAATTGCTATGTCAATGAATGAGGTCTGGGAATTGTTATGCTAAGGAATGAGGACTAGGTAATTGTTATGCAAAGGGATACGGACTGGGTAATTGTCATGCTAAGGATTGAGGACTAGGTAACTCTCATGCCAAGGATTCAGGACTGGGTAACTGTCATGTCAAGGATTCAGGACTGGGTAACTGGCATGCCAAGAATTCAGGACTGTTTAACTGTCATGCCAAGAATTCAGTACTGGATAATTGTTATGCTCAGGACCGAGGACTGGGTAGCTGTTATGCCAATGATTAGAGACTAGGTAACTGTCATTATGATGTATGGGTAATTGTTATGCCAATGATTGAAGACTGGGTAACTGTCATGCTAAGGATTGAGGAGGGGTAATTGGTATATCAAGAATTGAGGACTGGGTAATTTGTTTATGTCTCCCATGCCGTGGAACCAAGTCTTGTCTATTCCCCGTTTGAATTGCAAAGAAAAGCAAACAATTTTCAGCCCACAGCACGTGATGTGGTCACCTCTATGACAATCCATATATGGCAATATGAGCTTTTTGTTGAAGCAAAAAATGGTCGATTTCTGAACCGATTCCACCACATTCAAATATGATCTGGAGACGCTTTTTTTTCTCCATGCCTTGGAACCAAGTCTTGTCTATTCCCCGTTTGAATTGCAAAGAAAAGCAAGCAATTTTCGGCCCACAGCACGTCATATGGTCACCTCTATGACACCCATATATGGCAATATGAGCTTTTTGTTGAAGCAAAAAATGGTCGATTTCTGAACCCGATTCCACCACATTCAAATATGATCTGGAGACGCTTTTTTTTCTCCATGCCGTGGAACCAAGGCTTGTCTATTCCCCGTTTGAATTGCCAAGAAAAGCAAACAATTTTCAGCCCACAGCACGT
>JAVTVY010046029.1:0-19943 GCA_036873755.1 Hanleya hanleyi
GACTGGTGCTAGTGACATCCATTGGTGAAATTCCAATGTTCCTAACCCCTGTTGTTCTCGGTGGAGAGTTCCACTTCCGGTCGCGCATGATCCACACTGGCACAATCGATCCACACTGACATATTGGGAGGTATGTACTATAATGTCATAGAGGCTTTCTGTAGGTAGCTCTACGTTTGGTGACCAGTTGTTATACTGCTCTGAAAACAGAAACTATTGATATATCGTATATCAAAATAATTCAATCTATCTCAGGAACATTTTCATGTCAAAACGTAGAACGTTTGGAAAAAATATTGCGTAAGTGACCTGTCATTTACAAAACAACAACAACATCCAAATGTGATCTGAGTTCTCCTGACGGCTGAAGTGTCCACTACACAAATGTTTACATTCACCATGACTTTGTCATGCGACTCCACAAACTTCCAAAAATCGTAGGAAAATTTCATTCATAAAATTCAGTTTACAGGATAAACCCGACCTTCTTTGTAACTGGAGATTATCGTGAGATACATGTATCAGCTAGACTTTCGACACCGAAAATTTTTCGTCGCAAGTCCTAACATGCTCTTTTCAAGGCTGGTATTAGTTTGTGGTCTATGTCGACATTTATTTAATCTTTTGGCGACATTCCGGCAGATAATCATAATTGTTCCACATCATATTGTTTGATCACCAATTATCTGCTTTCTCTTCAGCATGAAATACAGTTTGATTTGTCTCACCGTACTGGTGGTTCTAGGCCTACTGGTGATGACCATACAGGCAGACCCACTGGAGAAAAACGAGAATGCGGATTTACAGGACATCGTGGAAGCGGATGAACGAGTTAAACGGGTAAGCAACCACCCTCTCAAAAGAGTCTCAGATTTTTTTGTAAATCTTAATAAATTAATATCCTATCAATGCTCCCCAATCGTTTAAGTCGCTATCTAGGATATGACTGATTTCAACTAAATTTGGTGTTCAAAGTGCCCAGGTCACGAATATTTAATAGTAATATCACATCACGGCTGCATTTACCCGAAGTTTATGCCTAGGATCAGACAATATTTCTTCCCCGCATTATGGTGCCAAACTGGCGGGAGTGCAACAACGTCAGAATTACAAGCGTCTAGTCCGTCATTCATAATCCAGCCGTCGTCCATTAGAGAATATCCGCGTCCATAATCCAAAGACCTATTCCATTTCCATATAACAGTATTAGCACCAAATTCAAAAAGACAAAAGTATACATAAACATAGGCTTGTTTCCTGCAAGAGAGAAGCGGTCAACAATTTTCATTGATGCCGGCAAGACATCATGATGTTCCAAAATATCAAATCCGTATCGCTGATCAGTATTCTTAATCCATAATATTCGTTATAGAGTCGTCATCTAAAAATGATGTACCTCAGCCACGCTTTGATTGTGACTGTTCATATGAGTACCATGAGGATCTTGAAGTACATGGGCTCATACGGCCCCTAGCCCCGGGTTAAGCGGAATTAGACACATGTTACGAAACGTAGCGCCATAGATCTTGCACGCTACCAGCGTGGCGTTTGATTCGGCTGATCCAACCAATAAGCCCCTACCATTATGTTCCCTTCAAAACACTATAAAGAGTTCTCGGGTTTGATTGACACTCTGCAAGCCGGTTATAGATCCTACAAGCGACATATCCAAATGGGGTAGCAGATAGGATTTAATATTGATTAGATTGAGGCTTTTATTTATATCTAATTGTACGTACACGATTCATCCTGTCATGATACATGTATGAGCTTAGTGTGGAGTCAAAACTGTTTCCTAAAACGAATCTTCAGAGAAAATCTATCATTGGCTGGGTTCTTTTCCTACTGTCACTACGGGCCAATGGAAATCCTGGATTTCGTTTTGAAATTTTGAATTGACCAATCAGGTCCATGAAAACTGAAATATATGCACTACTTTTAGAATTCCATAGAATTCCATTGCGTACGTGTGCAAGAAAATCCAAGCGGCGTACTAGATTAACAATCTTATGGACTTGACTCCCACAATTAACACCGCAAATCATTCGCCTGTGTTTCTCTGTCGGATTAACACTTGTATTCTGGATGGTACGAAAAGGCGGCAGTTTGTTCTATGCATGATGCGGCTGAAATCGAAAGAAATGAAATGTTCTCAAAATAATTATGTTTTTTTAATGTAACGGCAAGAGAAAATATATGTACACAATATGGGAAAGTTCTATCTCGATTGCGTTAGGATTATAATTATGAAATGAAATTGAAATCTGCAGCATGTGGCATTTCGTGAAAAAGGATCTAAATTAAGCCATTTAAACACACATTTAGACATGAAGGATCTCTTGGACCAAACGTCATTTAACCTGGTGATGTGCGGTGGAATTATATTTCCGATGCTGAAAAATCTCTATCTTCTTACTTATTCCTGATTATTGTTGAACGAATCGTATTGCTAATATTTATTTCATTATATTGAATGTAAATTCACTATACACATTTCTATGGCGAAATTAAGGAAGCAGAGGGACCGTTTTTGGAGTTAAAATGAGTACAATAAATACACTAGATATTAGAACCCAGCTTCAATTATAGTCCAATAATTCAATTCCTTTTTCAAACGTAACATTACCCAAGTTAAGGCAGTAGATCACATTGGAAAGGACCTTGTAACTTTAGATGGTAAATGGCCCCAGATCAGGTGGAATACAGAATAACCAAAATAAAATACTTCCACTGCAAGAAATTGTTGAATTGACATGAAGTACAATATTATATTGTATATACTAAGAAAAATGTTAAGGCACCGACTCTGATGATTCTCAAGTAACCCGGCCGTAAAGTAGCGCTTCGTGCAAAATAGTTGATTTTGAGGTGAAAACAATTCTTATTGTTCTCTGTAAACATATGAAGATAAACGATAACCAACACCAGATTTGGTCTTCGACTACATTTATGAACAGCGAGTATGCTGTATCGGTTCTGGTTATCGTTCTCTTCATATGTTTATAGAAAGAAATCTGAGGTGCTCCAAAATTGACGATTTTGCACGAATACACTACTTCAGGGCCCTGTTATTCGAGGAGGATGAAACTCAGTGCTCTGAAACTTTTGTGAGTATACATGTACATTATAATATTGTAATTCATGCCAACTGAACGATTTCTTGTATATGAAATATTTTATTTTTGGCATTTCTACCGCACCTGTTCTAGGGCCATTTATACCCATCTAAACATTCCTGGTCCTTCCGAAGTGAGAATTTGCTTAAAAGTGATAATGGTTCATAAGAGAATGATTGAACATTTTATGAAGGAAGGAAAGTGGGGGTCGCCATGTTTATTCACAAAATCTTGCGCGATGAGTGTCCAGCGAATTTCTATAACATTGAATTAGTAGGTTTAACCCCATTTTTCTCAACTTTAAAAATCAAAGTTTCTTTAAATTACCATATAATGTGGAATTAATACATTACTGGTGAAATATGGAATAAAAATGGGGGGTCACCATGCTTGTGTTTGCAAATAGCAGCTATATGGCGGATGAATTTGGCCTTTTCCGCCCGATGTCCGGGAGGGGTTCAAGTTGAGGAATTGGGCTGGAGATCGGAAATATTCTTGGGGTTAATCTCCAAAGCCTTTTGGCTAGCAGTTAATACGGAACAAGTTTCGGGGGTTCAGCAAGCATCATCTATCATCCACTTAACATTCTGTGCCGACCAACCGATGAATCTGAGAGATCCAAATTTCGGTCAACTATTTCCCTTTAGAGCGACTGGTGAAGCGAATAAATAGTTCTATTTTGCTAGATATCAATCTTTGTTTACTTTTACTCTATTTGATGTGTCAGGACACTCATAACAGGACATCCAGTCTGTTTCGAAAGGCTTAAAAATCTCCATGTTACGACCCCGATACTCCCTTGATTACCTAAATCCACATCTGTCCAGAAACAGAACTAAGCAACAATATCTTTGATTTTTAACGTATAACTATTTTAATAGGAGGAACCTCGAGACACGTCGTCCACGTTCACAGCGAGAAAAAAGGTGAAACTATCACCCCCAATAGGTGATGAGTTAAAGCCATCACCCTTGTTTATAATCACCTTTGAAAAAGATGGTCATCACCTCTGAAGCGTGATGAGCAATGATTGTAAATATAGGTCATCACCTTTTAAGAGTGATGAGGCAAAATCATCACCCTTGAAATGTGATGGCCGTCACCATTCGAAGGTGATGGCTCTAACCCATAACCCATCATCTTTTAAAGGTGATGGCCAGGTCTGATCACGATTAAAGGGTGATGGGCCATCCGCTTTTTACTGGTTGTATACTCGAGGCTTAACTCGAAACGGAAAGAAGAAATGAGGGATTGAAAGAAATTAACAGTTACAGTTATGACATTAATTTATTATATCCTAAATTCATTTTGTTGACTTTTACAAATAGAGTTATTACCGAGGAGGGAGACGAGGAGGCCGAGGATACCGAGGAAGCCGAGGAGGCCGAGGATACAGAGGAGGCCGAGGATACCGAGGAGGCCGAGGAGGCCGAGGGCGACATTGAGACTAGAACGTCGAGAATCCTAAAGTTGAAGCAGCACATACGCACATAGCTCTGGAGAAAATGAAGCTGAAATAGTTTTTTTTAATATACAATCTCCGTGATGCACAATCCTCATTTTTCAAACTCTACAATATTGTAGTGAAATAGCATACATTATTTTTATTATATTATTATATTATTTTCATTTGTAACATTCAGCGTAATTGATCATGAAGATTCGGAAGGCGTACACTTCCACGTTTATCAAACGACGACAAATTACTAGAATGATTTCAACCATTCCATAACTCACGTTTCTGAATTTATATTTATCAATATGACGGGATGAACCAGTACTGATACTAAATGACCAGATATTGAAGTGTTGAGTTGAAGTGTTTTGAAACTGATGCTGGCCTGTTTCAAATTAGATGCACTTATGTTTTCAATAAAATAAATAACTACAAGAACAAACTATTCAAACTTATTTTAAAAATATTTTTCCTAAATTTGTTCATTTCATCGTTGATTCAAATAACGCCATTTCCATTGCACTCAAGCGGAACAAAACCCGAGTTACTACAGCTTTTACTTGTCTACCATACCATGGTCTCCATGACATCGTTGTTCAGCTTGACATCAACATGAATGATATAATTTGATTCAAAGATGAAAGAAAACACTTTCAGGCAATTTGCTTTCGATTTATATCATCATATGAGAAAAGGAAAATGCTTGTGTCGTATGACCGTAAAGAAATATTTGTAATGCATGCCTTTAGTTTCACTCTGGATCGATAGCAATCTTTGAATAAAACAGAAGAGCAAACACTGCAAACAACAATCTGTATAATTAGTTATTTCTTTGTATCAGTTTTACTCCTTTTTTGTGTGAGCATACACGGCAGAGAAATAGTAGACAGGTGGAAAATTCAGAAAACAACCATAGAAAGAGATGTTGAGGCATTTCGTGTTATAAGCTGGTAACAAATGGTTTCTGGGTAATTCTAGGATGCTGAATGCGAATCTGCTTGTTACCAGAATATCTTTACAATGCTTAAAGGATGTCCGCTGGAGATTTTTGGCTTTGGCGGCCATTTTGCCTGTTTTTCCTATTGGGTTATCTCCCTCTCCTAGGTTAAGAGATAAGGATTTTCTTTAAAAGCCTTCTAGCAGAGAATTTTGCACAGCAACATCCATCCAATTCGATAAATTTTGATAGACATTGTGATTATCTTCAAACAGTTAGAATATTAGAAAAAAGTTAAATATTATTTATATGATTTTTTTCATTAATATGCTTCAAAACCAGGGCTATTCCCTATGATTTCTGGGTTATCACATGGAGCATGGGTCAGTCCATTTGACAGTGTCTACAGGTAAAAAATGCACACCAACCTATATTTTTTCTCTGTTTTCCCTCAAATTACACAATTTTGAATGCAACAAAAACACATTATTCAAATTACGTTGATTTGCCACCAGCGGACATCCTTAAGTCTAAACAATCCTTAATTATCCTTAATGGCAAATTAACCGGGCAATTTGGGGTGGCTCACTGCCGGTGTGACAGAAACGTTGGTCCGATGCATCCAGTGTCCAGTACATCTAGATATCATGGTCTCGAGACACTAAGCTCTAGATCTAATTGTCCGTCGGACATTGAGTTCTAGATTTCAGTGTTCAGGTGCACTGCACACCAAAGAAGGCAAACCAATTGTACTTATGTCGTTGCATTTTCTCATGAGGCTTGGGTGATACAACAAATTCAGTCCTCCGAATGGGCAACAATGAAGACCTATCCGGTATCATGGGAAGTAGTAGAGAATGTGAAGAAAAGCGTCTGACATTTAAAGTTGGCATATCGCGTGACCGGAAGTGACATTCGTCCCTGCGCGTGCGTATGAAGTGAGCGGAAGTGACCTTTGACCGTGCGCATGTTGTTTTGCCACTATTGTGCGCATGCATAGCGTAAACCGTTTGTCTGTGATTGTTCCGTCTGCATCCTGACCCCTTCCTGTGGCAATGGCAGTTCTCAGGCCTCCGGCGGATTGGTAACAATGCAGGCCTATCCGGTATCAAGGGCAGTAGTAGATAATGTGAAGAAAAGCCTTTGTTGCCATTTAAAATTGGCATATCGCGTGACCGGAAGTGACATTCGACCCTGCGCGTGCGTGTAACGTGAACGGAAGTGACTTTTAACCCTGCGCATGTTGTTTTTCCACTATTGTGCGCATGGACCGGGTCAAAGATCACTTCCGGTCACGTCATATGCATGCGTATGGTTACAGCTCACTTCAAGCCACGTGATATGCAGATTTCAAAGGTCAACAGACCCTTTTCTCCACTTCCTCTACACTCTAAAAATGAAATTGTTTTACTTAACATTATAAATGTATAAATGTGGGAAGAGTGACAACATTATCTAAAGTGTTATATTTGTAACCCTCTCAGAATGTGTTGAAAAAAAGTGTTATATCCAACATTATAGTGCTGTATCAGGAGCAAAACAACACCTTACAAGTGTTAAATATGCTGAATATTACACTTGTAAAATTGTTACGAAAATAACAATTTTATAATGTTGAGTGCAATAGTTGCGTTTTAAGAGTGTACTACTAGGGCAAACTTGTGTTGCATCAAAACAAAACAATCGTATTGTACGAGAACGAGAAATGTGTGTTATAATATGCAAACAACGGAACGACAAAAACTGAGAGCTGATATTCTGTGACTTTGTATGGTTTATCATATTGGAGTCATTTTGAATCTATTTGCCTAACCCCTTGAGCAGACGATCATGGATAAATTCAAAATGGCGACCATGTTGGGCACCAGAACAGTGATGTTTTCGTCATTTTTCTCCAAAATCTCTGTTTTTCTGAAAGGTAAATATTATTTACTAATTTGTCATGCAGTTATTGCGAAAAAAACACATAAATAAAAAAAATCGAAAAATCTGCCAGAAAAATCGCCCCTAGAATGCCTTTTTTGCGACGTCAGTATGACGGCGATCTTGGATTTTTTTTTTTACATTTTCTAGTAGAGCTTCACCTAGGGGTATAGTGTGGTAAGTTTCAGCCCCCTAATCCAAGGGGCAAGAAAAATATTTGCCCCGCCCAGGCCAGATAGAGTTAAGTTGATAAAATACAGGTATCTGTCGATGCAGCAAAAGTTAGTGTTGATACAACGCGAACTTCGTGTTGATTCTGGAACGGGGCTGTTTCGATAGAATGGAAAAATTTGATACCAACAAGATTGATTAATACACATGATATTGGTGAAGAATGGATTAATACTATCTGGAGTCGAGGAGTAGGCTATGAAGTGTATAATTGCAGCAAATGCATCGAGAATTTTACTTGTTAGCACGAATTTTTAATTGAAGTACCGATTATACTACATTGTCTCATTAAACATTTCGTAACTGTCACCTAAGACTAACATCCCTTTTCTCTCAGCACTACCAACTGTGGGCGGCATACCCACCCCCCCCCTTCCACTCCCCACGGGTCACCCATGAATTACCTCTAATTACCAAACGCTCTGAAATGATTAATAAATTTGAATTGACATCTTTTCACTTTGCAGCTGATCATGATAAGCTCACTCGCATAAGCCTGTGTGTTCATCGGGATGAGTAGAGATGTTATATCTAACATCGGGATGAGTAGAGATGTTATATCTAACATCGGGATGAGTAGAGATGTTATATCTAACATCGGGATGAGTAGAGATGTTATATCTAACATCGGGATGAGTAGAGATGTTATATCTAACATCGGGATGAGTAGAGATGTTATATCTAACATCGGGATGAGTAGAGATGTTATATCTGACATCGGGATGAGTAGAGATGTTATATCTAACATCGGGATGACTAGAGATGTTATATCTAACATCGGGATGACTAGAGAGGTTATATCTAACATCGGGATGAGTAGAGATGTTATATCTAACATCGGGATGAGTAGAGATGTTATATCTAACATCGGGATGAGTAGAATGTTATATCTAACATCGGGATGAGTAGAGATGTTATATCTAACATCGGGATGAGTAAGTGTTATATCTAACATCGGGATGAGTAGAGATGTTATATCTAACATTGGGATGAGTAGAGATGTTATATCTAACATCGGGATGAGTAGAGATGTTATATCTAACATCGTTTTTTAATAACCACTGACTCATGTTTAAATTAATATGATAACTTTATTGTTAATTGAAAATAAAATATGCATGTGCTATTCGGGCCATTATAATTCAGTTATATATTTCTGATAAATAGGGTCGTTGTTTTGCAATATATGCATGCTGGCTGTTTCTATATTATCTTTTACAGTAATACCTCCCCCTTCTTACACAATAACGCCTTTGGAGCTTCTATATACATGTTTATATATTACATTGTGCATATTTTAAAAAACACAGTATTTCTTTTAAAATCAAACGTAAAGTATTTCTTTTGTATACTCAAGTACTGTTTTAATTTTAATTGACTCTTTTTTAAAGCAAACTCAATGGCATGGCTCACATCATCCAACTTGGGATGGGAGGCCACAAATTCGAAATCTGTCTGTCTGTCTGCCTGTGTCTGAAGAGTAATGGGAAAATTCAAAATGGCGGCCACGTAGATCATCAGAAAGTAACGGTTTTGTTGGTTTGATATGTGCATTTGAAAAAGAAAATGCATTTCCACTGACATAGTGGTTCTATATGTCTTTTATTGCTGAACTGGTACCCACGAGGTTCGATCCCATATACAAGCATTTAGAACGCCGACCGCTGTACAGTACGCCTGTACCCAAACGCCACACGGTTTGGTGGCCGATAACTGTTTGAAGGTCTTTTCTATTCTATTGACATATATAGGTCAACCCGGCCACTAGATGCCCCAGTCTCTGGGGGGTTTCTATACCTGAGGAAGCGCCTATAGTCCGCCAGATGCCACATTCCGGGCCCTGTACCGGGCATTTCGATCTAGATTCCAGAGACCCGAAAACCAACAATATCAGGACCCTGGGTTGATAGGGGCCACTGTTTCCAAGGGCGGACTCTTGTATCTGGATTCGGATGCCCGAGATACCATGGTCCACGGGCCCTCATATCTGGCGGACAAGGATTGCTGACTAAACTTCACAAAATATAAAAAATGGTAATTATTATTGCAGGTTTTGGTTATCAGAGAGTCACAAACTCATAAATCCAAATGTGTACTATTTTGATAGAATGTTAGTTGTTCACCCAAATAATCAGTAGTGTTTTTCACACCAATAATGCTTTTCCGAACATTAAGCACAAAAGTAGGAAAATGCCCGCCCTATGGGTCTGTTTCGAAAAGCGTTTCGAATTTCTTCCATTTGGACTTACATATCCGATTTGAGTTGTCAACATAACATGTATAGTTTTCTATTCTATATTGTTCGCGAAATATGTTTGGAAGAGCTTTGATATGCGGTTGGGTACCCAAAGATTTCTTTTGAATTTATTGCACATTTCTGTTTGTTCCATCCGTGCAGAATTTTATCCTTTGTTCTTTTTTCATCTTCTTCGTGAAGTCACTTTCGGAGATCAGACCATAGAGGTTTGACGATACTGCACTGGAAAAACAGGTGTTCCATTGTCTCTCGTTCCAACTTACAATATTCACACAAGTCACTATCCTCGAAATATCTATTTCACGAAGAAATGATTTTGTTGTTATAATTCTGTACAGAAAGCGATACTGGAAGTCAATCAGTTTGGTAAAACTGTAGCAATGCGATTTTGCTTTAAATTACAACACATATAAGGGAAGTGGGAAGAGGTGCCGACATATTGACTGCGTCACATGACTTCACAGAATAGTCTTCTGGTTAACCTATTCTAAAGCACACACCAAGAATCTAACGATTCGTGATATGTGTTGTATCTCAGGTACGCTTTTATTGTACCTGTTCATGTGGCAACTTGGATGATATGACCACACGACCCCTAGCACCGGCATAAGCGGTATTAGATACAAATGTAGAGAGCTATGATGGAAATGCTCTGACAACTCGTATACTGGTAATTGGTGAGCTGTTTTGCTGTGACAACTCGTACATTGGAGATTGGTGAGCTGTATCGTCGTCAGATGTAAATGACGGAATTAACACGAAAGACTAGTCTGTAACGCCCGATGTCGACCGTTAAAAACCGATCCAAAACCTGTAAAAAAAACTTCCGCCTTTCTTGAACCGTGCATAAAACCGTCTACAGCCCTTCCCTTCCTGCGCCAGTACGCTGAGTTGAGTAGTGAAGTTTGGCGATTATTTCTTTAATATTTTCGGTATGTATTGTGTTCAGCCATTGTTTCAGAACACTCTTTATTAATCTATTGTAGTCGGGGAATGTTCTCCAGTAGTAGGGAAAACACCAATTCCTTAGCATTGAGGCTGAAGCTGATGACGTGACGTGGTGTGACGTGGCGATGCGGTCACGGTTGACGTCACTTTCGGTGCATAACTTCCAGCCCAAAGGTCACTTCCGGGCCAAAGGTCACTTCTGTGTCAAATGTCACTTCCGGTCACGTGACGACCCCGCAAGAATTATCTGCCCCTACATAAGACCCCAGTGACATCCAATGCTAATATCCGAAGAATGCATGTTTGGGGTAGGAGTATTGGGTTGGTCATTTTCTTTTCTTGTGGATTTTACTATGGGGTGTGGCACCTTGGAGTCATGGATTGAATTTCGCTGAAAACTTCACGCAGGTCTGGGGTGGATATTTTAGGTCCAGTCCGGCGCAGTGGACAATGTTAGTCCCAATGGGGCACCCACTCAGGAATATTTGCGGATTTTTTTTTGTGGATTTTACTATGGGGTGTGCCACCTTGTTTTCTTTATCTCGAGCTGTAGAAGACACGATGGGGGCAGGCTCGAGGCCATGCGTTGACTTTTGTTGAAAAGTTCTGATGACGCATGTGCAGTAGGCAGGCAGATGGAGGTGGACGTTTTGAGGTCTAGGTGGACACACAATGATGCGGGGTGTCATAGTGAAGCACTCGTAGGGGAGCGCCCAACTGGATGAGTGTGGGCTGGGAATATCGTCTATCTACGCATGCGCAGTAGAAAAAGTGTATTTGAATGGACGTTTTGGGTTCGAGATGGGCCAACAGTGGTCTGATTGGGCCGTGTGAGATGTCATCGTGAGGCATTGGTGGGGACCATCCGATTGGACTAATGTTTCGCCCGTTTTTAACATTCTGCGCATGCACAGGCAGGGAATGGTGGGAAAGGGCATTGGAATGGACGTTTTGGGGTAGAAGTGAGCCCATAGTGGGCGTACTGGTTCGGGGAGGGTATTCATGTGAAGGGCTCCTCCAGGCCGATCAAGTCATGGGTGGGTGCATGTTTTCACAGAAAAAACGAACTTTACACCTGGTGAGTCATAGAAATAGGAATGTTGTTGTTGTTGTTGTTGTTGAGACAGTGTAGTCTCTCAACTTCGGGGACGTAAAAGTCAAGGGAAGTAATCCAGTTGCCCCTTAGTAGTAGAGAAAAGTAGAGCAATCCATTCGCGAAATTAACCATAATAGCATTAATCAGTTTTAATAATTTCATTATTGAGGGTTGGTATTTATTTCTAAATATATCTGCAAATTTTGAAAAAAATCTGAATTACTCAAGTAATACTTTGGTATACATATTTCTCATATATAAAAAACAGAGCATTGAAAGACACCTATTAGATTATGAGTACATATAGTACATATTCTTTCTTCCTTAGATGTATTTTGTCAGCCACCAGTTTCAATTGGTAATGTGTGGTTGCTTGTTCTAAATTTGGTGTGGATTTGCATTTTTGCGGGAGATGAATTAATTGTTTCATCTAATATCTGTTTTTAATAATTTTTAATAAGTTGATTCAGTTGATGATGAAACTTTATAACACCAAGTATTGATCTTTCCATATCATTTTAATACCCTTTTTAATGAGCGGCTCCATTTATATACCTGAATGTGAGTCAGAAAGATAAATAATTTTATTGGAACGACAATAATGTGACGAACAACAGATTTGTTGGCCTAATCCAAAGAGACGAGGGGAGATTAGCATTCCTCTATGGACTATACAGCACTGATTTGTGGGTATATGGAGGCTCCACTGTAAACGCCCTAAAATTCATCAGGAAGATGGATAATTTTAGAAGATATCTAAACCATCCTTACCCCTACTCGACTGAGCCGGGGGGGGGGGCATAATGACCCCTTTACCAAACTTTCTGCGCTATTTCCGGAACGACAGCACATGGAGAGCTTGACTTTATATTTCCAGTTGCGTACACTTCGCCATCCATAAGATGGCTTGCGAATCGTGTGTCTCCATTATCGCGGAGCGATATCCGGTGTTTTACCGGATTCTGTTCGGCCTTCATCCGCCGTAGAACAGACTCGAGAAATCTGATAAATTACAGGTTTTCATACCACTTCTGAAACAGATATTGCCTGGGCTTACAAAATATATAGGTATGTGTAACTTTAGTATCAAGTAACAAGTAGCTCATCACGTGACTCGAAAATGGCGAGTTATGTTGGCTTTACGTCGGTAGACTTTAGCTGATTGGCTGACGAAGTCACGTGGTATTGATTTATGGAACTTCCCTCTGGCCGTTGCCGAAAGTAGGCTGAACATGGATACACACGATCCCAGGGTCAGTCTTACCGCGTATAGATGACTGAAATAGTTACAGGTTGTTTATAGTTCATCATGTTTGGGTCATATTGAGCCTACTTCCATAACCCCTTGAGAAGAGGATCATGGGTAAATTCAAGGTGGCGGCCACGGTGGGCGCCAGAAAAGTGATGATTTTGTAATATTTCTTCGATAGTTCTGTTTTTCCGCGATGAAAAGTGGGCAAAAACTATTTTATTTCACATCGCATTAATATTTACTAATTTGTCAGGCAGTTTTTGTGGAGAAATTGCATGAATAAAAAATACAAAAACGACCTAAAAATCCTTTTAAAATGCCGTTTTTGAACGCGAGATCACTGTGACGTCATCAGAGCGGCCATCTTGAATTTTTTGGGGAGGCTTGACCCAAGGGTATAGTGTGGTAAGTTTCAGCACCCAAGCTCAAGGGTTAAGGAATATAATTGTGGGGGGTGGGAGGATTTCGCCCCTTCCCCAGGCCTGGACAGGTCCCCAAAAGACCAGGGCAGATAGGGTAAAGGCGCAATACAAAGAGTATTTAACCTAACGTACTTACAAGGTCTTATTTTTATCAAGGTTATGTTATCAATTTATTTCACTGTATTTTAGATGTTCATTTTTTTCCGCTTTACTTTGAAGTGAAATTGAACAAAAATATAGAGTATTGTTTTCAGATTTCTTTTCTTTTCAGTTAAGCGTCCTAAATATATTGGATTTACTTCTGTGGTGATTTTTTATATTTTCACTTTGTTTTTAACCCCATCTCCTCCCCCCAAAATTAAATTATCTATCGTTGTGACTCATTTTCATGTGTTTTAAGTGGGATCACCACATCCTCCGACCCAGTACTAAAGGTGACGAGCAAAAGATTTCTGGACCTAACGGTGATACACACAGACTTTATATCCAGAATCAGTTAAAACGCCGCCTTGTTGTTTTCAGCTTCCACACACATGTATATCACGTGTGTATGTGGAACACTGGGCTAAGATCGTGGTAACGAAGAGTAGTCCGTGTGGAGTTGCCGCCTCTTAATTGGTGAGTCGAGGGTTTCGTTGGTATTTAATATTTAGCTACCTCATTGTCATCTTAGCTTGCTAAGGGCATTTGACGTTTCACTTAACCCTATCTGCCTGGCTGATTTGGGGTGTACCGCAGCATGGGGGGTGGGAGGGGCGGTGCGAAAAGTGCCCCTATATATCTTCGCTATCGCTAAGGCTAAAGGGCTGAAAAATACCACACTATATCTTTGGGTCAGGCTCTACAAGAAAATGTAAAAAATGTCCATGATGATGACGTCACCTTCGTCATTCGTCATCTTCGATTTTTAGCCCACCATCACCAGATGGTGGGCTGTTCAAATCACTTTTCGCCCGTGGTCCGTCGTCCGTTCGTCCGTCGAGGCGTCCGTCGTCCGCCGTCAGTTCGTTCGTAAACAATTCTTGTTATCGCGATTTCTCAGGAACTTCTGCATGGATCTTTCTCAAATTTGGTGCCCAGGTTCCCCTTGGGGTTTAGTTTTGCAAGATACCTTTTTTGGTCCGATTCGAAAATCCAATATGGCCACAAGGCGGCCATCTTGGATTGTTATCTCGATTTCTCGGGAACTACTGCATGGTTCTTTCTCAAATATTTGATACACAGGTTCCCCCTGGGGTCTAGTTGTGCAAAATACCTTTTCTTGTCCGACTCGAAAATCCAATATGGCCACCAGGCACCCATCTTGGATTTCCCAATGAAACTTTGTTATCTTGAATTCTCAGGAACTACGGCATGGATGTTTGTGAAATTTGGTACACAGATTCCCCTTGTGGTCTAGTCGTGCAAAATAGTTTTACTGGTCCGATTCCAAAATCCAATATGGCCAACAGGTGGCCATCTTGGATTTCCCCCAATTTTGTTATTGTGATTTCTCAGGAATTACTGCTTGGATCTTTCTCAAATTTGGTACACAGGTTCCCCTTGTGGGCCAGTTGTGCGAGAAAGCTTTTCTGGTCCGATTTAAAAACCCAATATGGCCACCTGGCGGCCATCTTGGATTTCCCCATGAAACTTTATCGCGATTTCTCAGGAACTACTGCACGGATCTTTCTCAAATATGGTACACAGGTTCCCCTTGGGGTATAGTTGTCCAAGATACCTTTTTCTGCCCGATTCGAAACCCCAATATGGCCACCAGGTGGCCATCTTAGATTTCCCCATGAAACTGTTATCGTGATTTTTCAGGAAGTGCTGCATGAATCTTTCTCAAATTTGGTACACAAGTTCCCCTTGTGGTCCAGTTGTGCAAGATACTTTTTTGGTCCGATTCGAAAATCCAGTATGACCAACAGGCGGCCATTTTTCATTTCCCCTTAAAATGTTGTTATCTTGAATTCTCAGGAACTACTTCATGGATCTTTGTGAAATTTGGTACACAGGTCCCCCTTGTGGTCTAGTCGTGCAAAATAGCTTTACTGGTCCGATCCCAAAATCCAATATGGCCACCAGGTGGTCATCTTGGATTTCCTCCAATTTTGTTATCGTGATTTCTGAGTAAGTACTTCATGGATTTTTCTCAAATTTGGTACACAGATTCCCATTGTGGTCTAGTTATGCAAGATAACTTTTTCAGTCCGATTCGAAAGTCTGATATGGCCACCAGGCGGCCATCTTGGATTTCCCCTTGAGATGTTGTTATCTTGAATTCTCAGTAACTACTTCATGGATCTTTGTGAAATTTGATACACAGGTTCCCCTTGTGGTCTAGTCGTGCAAGATAGCTTTACTGGTCCGATGCCAAAATCCAATATTGCCACCAGGTGGCCATCTTGGATTTCCTCTAATTTTGTTATCGTGATTTCTGAGTAAGTACTGCATGGATCTTTCTCAAATTTGGTACACAGGTTCCTCATGTAGTCTCTTTGTACAAGATACCTTTTCCGTCCGATTCGAAAATCCAACATGGTTGCCAGGTGGCCATCTTTAATTTCCCCTTGAAACACTGTTATCGTGAATTCTGAGGAACTACTTCATGGATCTTTCTAAAATTTGGTACACAGGTCCCACGCGGGGACTAGTTGTGCAAGATAACTTTTCTGGTATGATTCGAAAGTCCAAGTTACGCTTCAAATTAATACGATATTGTTGAGTTGTGACGTTGCATCACATGATTCGGCGGATCAAACGGTGGGGCATATTCTATATATTTACTATAGAGAATATCCATACCTTTACCTTCTATATCAAGTTCAAATGATTCCGAATTAAAATGTATTTCTTCAAATGTTAAATCAGTTGACTTCCATGGCGTTGCTTGTGAACTGCCCCACCGCTTCTTCTGCCGACAGGTCGGCTACACAAAGGGACGTCACTCTTGTGACACGTCACAACTCGACAACGGTAGACTACTGCGTGTTTCGACCCAAGCGAGATAATAGGATTCAGACACTTTCAAACTCTCCACATTACAGACCAGATCCCTTCAGTATTATGTTTGTACCATCTAACTATTTTAGAGTTAGGTATCTTAAAAGAGATATCTCTAGCCCAGTAAACAGAGCAGAATTAGCATTGTTCTATAACAACCGACATCAAGTACAGTTTCTAGAAACCTTGAAACTCCTGACACTTTTCCACTGTCCCTTTCGCTCAAATTCGAAAATTCTGCGAACAAAATTACAAATCAATCGTTTGTTCTTAGTAACAATAGACAAAAATATCCCCTTGTCTTTAGCTTACAATTAGCAGACACTGGTGGGCGCCAAGATCCTTCAGGATCTCTGGTTATATTTTTTTGCTTTTTCTTGGCACAAACTGCATGATAAATTAGTAGATAATAATCTGATATGAAATAAAAAAAAGTTTCTCACTTTTCCGTACAGAAATGCAAAATTATTGAAGAAATATGACGACAACATAACTTTTCTGGTAACCCCACGTGGCCGCCATTTTGAACTTACCCATGATCCTCTGCTCGTGGGGTCATGCAAATTTAAAAAGTCACGGAATTTCAGCTCTCAATTGTTCGTCATTCCGGAGATACGAGCAAAAAACCAACAGGGTGGGAGTGGAGAAAGTCCCATGTCCGCGCCATTTAAACGAGCCGTATTCAAATATTTTGACCTAGGAATCTTAGTCATCAGACATGTCAATTTCACTCTTGGCATTCTACGCGAGACCAAATCGAAGTTGTGGGATTTAGATATTTTATTTCTCATTCTAATGGAGCATGCTTCTCTGCTTTTTTTCTGAAGAAATATCGTATTATAACCGACCCAACATATTTGAAAGAAATAAAATCGGCAGCAGCTCACAGAGAAACACATTTGTTTAGTTTTTTTGTGATGGGGCACACCGAGGCCCAACAAGGGATCATTCAATCCATCGCTGTTTGGAGGAGCGTGTGTTCGTTCTATGAATGTGATTGCGCCGATGTCGGATCTTCGGAACCAATCGGATGTGACCATTTGGGAAACGCCCTAATATACCCAGATATCAAGGTAACCGCATGGCTACGTACATGAGTTCCTATACGTATCTTCGTGCCATGCGTTCGGATGATGCCCCATTGTACAGCCCCATACCACCCAACAACACAGAAAAAAACAATTGTACATTTACCCAAAAATACAAAAAAAAGGTCACCTAAATGTAACCGAGTGTATTGGGACGAAGATGCGAATGCATTCCATGGTGAACATATCAAATATCATGTATCTGAATAATTTACATTCGGTACAATGGTAATGATTATTTTGGTCAATATTTCAGACACAGCATTAATATAAATTTAACTATGGTAACTCCGAATACTTGTTATAACAAATAGTCTTAATATCTCACAATTCATTGATCGTCACATTTGGAATGACCCAGAAATCACTCTCTTACAGGTTCTCTCTCATGTGTTTAAAGTGATGGCGCCATACCCTGCAAGACAGGCCTAAATATCCCTCTAAACCTCATAACGGACACTTGTGACATGGTTTAGATAACTTCCTATAACACAACTCCGCGCTTAATTGCTCTAAACACTTTTATAATCGGATGCACTTGAAGGAGAAAGGTAATTGTCAATGAACACAACATCTAATTAATTACAGCTCCGAAGTTACAGTTAACAGAATACAAATGGCGGGATCGAACGCATGTGATTATGAGGGTCTCGGGCTGATACCAGGGCCCATATGGAAATGGTTATACAATAATCTCTCTCCTCTCTCTATATATATACTATAACTTACAAAGTATAACTGAAACGGCATATTGCCGCCGTTTATTTATGTATTTACTTACTTTTTGGTATTGTTTTTGTCTCGTATTAAATGTCTGTATAATATACATGCACATATATGCGGATAATAAATTCAGCCATCCAAACAAAATCATCAGAGAGGTTTGCGCATGCATCAGATATGGCGGTTGTCGCAATCAACATTCATATATGGCTGGGTATAGGACTGGATAATGTATTGAATCAATATTCACATCCGTCTCTATTTATTTTCTCAGCCGTTGATATCACCAGAAAGTATAAAATAAGTTTTCTTGTGGTGTACTAATACTGCAAATCAAATAATATTATCAAATAATTCTAACGTTTTTAACCCCAATAAAAAAGCACATTACTTTATTTTTGTAATCTAGGCGTTGATATTGACTGAAAGTTTATTTAAGAATAAAATGTTTACTGCTGGTAAATTGCTTCCTTTTAACTTTGCAAACTGTGAAATGTGCCGATTCGCCAAAGGGAATGCACGCTGGGAGCTCTCCTGGTGTAGACTACGAATGGATACCCACGTTGCGATAAACAAGGACGCCGGCCAGGATAATCAAATGCGCCCTTAAATTAGGAAAACATTCATGACGATCTATGAACGGTATAGGGTCATTGGAAGAGATTATGGGAGTACCACCAGGGTCTGAAAACAGACCCATCAGGACCTACCAACGAAAGGAGAATGCCCGAGTCTGCTCTGTATACACTCCATGATCTACATGCATCTCTACGGTCAACTACGGAGGTTTTTTTACATTGTCTTGTAAAGCTCGACCGAAATATATAGTGTGGTATTTTAGCCCTCTAGCATTGGCGATGCGGAAAATATATTTGGGGGGGGGGGCACATTCCACACTCTCCCCAGGCTATGGCACATCCCAAATCGCCCAGACCAGATAGGGTTAACATGGCCGTCAATGTAAACTGTAATAGTGGTCTTCGTCCAAAATATACCAGCGGCAGTACGAAGCTTATTATCCACTGTTTGCAGGGTAACAGATATTAGGAAAAACGAGATATATGAAAACTGTTACCTGTAGATTTTCCAAGAGGTGACAAAACGGGCTCTTTCATAAATAGCAGGGTTACATTATGCTATTTATTTGCACCCAGTGATAAACATTTTCTTTAGCTTTGGAAGCAACGGAATTTGACAATAGGTTTCCTAAAGAAGCAGATTGCTATGCTCAGTGAAGGTATCCAGAGCTTCTTGATGCGTGGGGTAGAGACCAGGAACTCGGGCAAGAACACACTTTGAACTGATATCCATCATATAAAAGTAAACGATTAATAATAATAACAATAATTTTATTAGTCATACAAAAATAACGCTGAAGATACAATACAATAATGTAATCATAAGTTAATATCGTAACTTCTGTGCATTTAACCATTTCACTTTGAGCAACAAAAAAACAGAAACAAAAGCATGGGTGCACAATTATGGGATTTATATTTTATTTGA
>JAVTVY010046030.1:0-21871 GCA_036873755.1 Hanleya hanleyi
AACCTTCGAAAAGGCTTGACCAAACATGTCGGATGAGGTGATATCTCCTAAGGATGAAATAGGTAATCATTTGTATAGAAGGAGCAAATCATGCATTCATATTGGCTTGCTGCATGGAAAAGAGTGTCAAGGTACCGTATTTAGTTTGCAGATGATAACGCACATAAATGCAGAAACTTAATTTATTATTCTAATCGAATATCAAGACTGTCACAGGCCTCAATTTGAATCGTGAAAAATGTCATTATGCCTCTTGAACAGTTCGATAAAGCCTTCAACCCCATTCCATAGTTTCACAGATCAAAGTGATAGACCTGATAATAAATTCATTGAAAATTAACTTTGACGGAAATATAAATTTTCCATTTTGCTCGGCAAAGTAAGCGACAAGGGAGACTGAAGAGCGTAGATGTTCGCGCTATGACTAAATCCTTGAAATTTGTTTGGATTTCCAAATATTTGAAAGCCTTTTTGATTTGCAAAAATCAACGGCTGAACGGAATGTTTTGAAACTTGGAATTCACGATACTTGTACCAAGACATTGCCAAAGCGATTATTGTGACTTCGTCTGTCAATTCAGTATAGACGGCACGGACCAGTCAACATCGTCGGATTTTGAACGAGGAAAGCGAATATATATATTGTGTCAAATCTATTAGTCAATTCCTGCAATTGTGGGTTAGAAGTTGAAAATTACTTCCCTTGGCATGAAAACACTTGCAGATGGCGCTTTTTTCTACAATTACCACTACCTCCGCTGATATGTCTTTCACTGTATTATTGCCACTGCCGCAGGTTTTGACTACAATGTAGTCATTTCTCACTTGTTGTTCTTGTTGTTCTTGTTCTTCTTGTGACTTTTTGAAATGCGCATGCGCTAAGAGAGTGTGATCTCTGCCACACTTTTCTTTTCAACCTCCAATCTCACATGACAACACTGCATTCAAGCGCGTTTGAATTCATTTGCAACTATATTCGGTGGAATGAATTATTGCTTCGTTGATTTCCGTTCAGACTTCAATTCTCTTACGTCAGTCGCTTTAAAGCTGTCGGTCGTCACATCAGTCACTGTCTTCAGATATTACCATTTTCATTGAACAGTATGCAAATGTATACACAATTTAAGATCCTTGGATTTCTTATATACCAAAGAAGATGAGCCGCAACCTTGTCGGTGGTTCAGCTAATTTGCATACAATCCCAGGCGACTGTCTTAGAAAGTAGAAAAATAAGTTCACTACTTCTAGTAATCATTTTATCTACCCAATCTAGATAAAACACAAATTGGCGAAGAAGCATAACAAGTAACGCATTATCATTATGATTAACATTGAATAATACTTGGTATCAAATTATAGATCATGCATCATAAAAACAAACGCAACAATTACGTTTCAGAAGTAAGCGGAACAACTCAGCAACTTTCACCGAATAAAGATGTTTAACTTTACCCCCAAGCAATTCGCATATATGGAAATATGTTTTGAAAGGAAGAATAACTTAACCCTCTGTGGGAATCGAAACAATGACCCTCCAATCCCTGGACTTGCACTTAATGTCTTAGCTATACCGACTCATTGATAATACTCAAAACTGACTTTATGCGCAAACGGTTTTATAATACATAAATGATTATGTACTATTTAATGAGTCCGACAACCCTATGCGCGAACAGTACATCATAGTTATATTGTGTACTTTCGGTTACAAGCATGAAATTTGGCACATAGCTATTTCGAATGATCCTCTTTCGGAACCAGTCCCTCTATCCTCATTCTCGCAAGCCAGGGCCTTGCTTCGCTGGTATTGATGTTCTCGTCCTCTTCCGCACTCATAATCCCTTTAGAATTGCATTAATCACTTCCGTAAAATCAATACTTATGTGTATCAGCAGACAACAGGCAGAAACATGTTGCATTTGACATCATTCTCTCAAGTCAGAGCCCATTTCTGCTAGAACTTACTGGTTCTACACTTCACAATTTACGTTACTTTGTCAATCAGTTTTACGAATGAAATTACGTCATATATTAGCAGATACTGACCATAAAAACGATCTATTTGACCTCGTTGTCAATGTCTTAGCTATACCGACTCATTGATAATACTCAAAACTGACTTTATGCGCAAACGGTTTTATAATACATAAATGACTATGTAGTACTTAATGAGTCCGACAACCCTATGCGCGAACAGTACATCATAGTTATATTGTGTACTTTCGGTTACAAGCATGAAATTTGGCACATAGCTATTTCGAATGATCCTCTTTCGGAACACAGTCCCTCTATCCTCATTCTCGCAAGCCAGGGCCTTGCTTCGCTGGTATTGATGTTCTCGTCCTCTTCCGCACTCATAATCCCTTTAGAATTGCATTAATCACTTCTGTAAAATCAATACTTATGTGTATCAGCAGACAATGGGCAGAAACATATTGCATTTGACATCATTCTCTCCAGTCAAAGCCCATTTCTGCTAGAACTTACTGGTTCTACACTTCACAATTTACGTTACTTTGTCAATCAGTTTTACGAATGAAATTACCTCATATATTAGCAGATACTGACCATAAAAGCGATCTATTTGACCTCGTTGTCAAAAGCAAGGACCTTGATTTCCTTGAGAGTTTTTAAAATTTATTTTGACACTTAGATACCTTTCATATTGACTTGGAAGTCATTTTCGCGAATGCAATAATTTGATGTACCAAAAGATAATAACGAGAATTCGACATGATTCTCTTATACACACAGACCTTGTTTAGTGAACTAACCCTGAAATTTCGCACTTAAATCACCTTCCGAATGACTTAATGACAAACATATTCGCGAATTGATTATAG
Source organism: Hanleya hanleyi (assembly GCA_036873755.1). Lineage (NCBI taxonomy): Eukaryota > Metazoa > Mollusca > Polyplacophora > Lepidopleurida > Hanleyidae > Hanleya > Hanleya hanleyi. The sequence goes on from JAVTVY010046030.1 coordinate 2,844, forward strand.
GAAGATATCCATAGATACTGACTAGAAATGTTTCTTGTTTGCAGAATTTGATTTTAAAGAAAAGAAATTAATAAAATTAGCAACCTTCGAAAAGGCTTGACCGAACATGTCAGATGAGATGATATTTCCTAAGAATGAAAATAGTTAATCATTTATATAGAAGAAGCAAACCATGTCTTGGTATTGACTTGCTGCGTGGAAAAGAGTGGCAAGGAATTTAGTTCGCAGATGATAACGAACGTAAATGCAGAAACTTAATTATTTTAATCGAATATCAAGACTGTAACAGGCTTCAATTTGAATAGTGAAAAAGTGTCATTATGCCTCTTGGACAGTTCGATAAAGCCTTAAATCCCATTCCGTGGTTTCACAGATCGAAGTGATGGACCTGATACTAAATTTATTGAAAAATAACTTTGAAGGAAATATAAATTTTCCATTTTGATCGGTAAATTAAGCGAGAAGGCAGACTGAAGAGCACAGATTTTCGCGCTAGGACTAAATCCTCGAAATTTGTTTGGATTTCCAAATATTTGAAAGCCTTTTTGATTTGCAAAAAGTAACGACTGAACCGAATGTTTTGAAACTTGGCATACACGATACTTGTACCAAAACATTGCCAAAGCGATCATGGTGAGTTCGTCTGTCAGTTCAGTATAGACCGTCAAAATCGTCGAATTTTGAATGGGGAAAGTGAATATATATATATATGGTATCAGAACTATTACGCAATCCCTACAATTGTGGGTTACAAGTTGAAAATTACTTCCCTTGGCATAAAAACACTGGCAGATGGCGCTTTTTCTACAATTACCACTACCTCCGCTGATATGTCTTTCACTGTATTATTGCCACTGCCGCAGGTTTTGACTACAATGTAGTCATTTCTCACTTGTTAAGACTTGTGGGACATCAATTGGGGAAATGATGAAGATAATTGAAAGAAGTCGCTGTTACTCTTATCGGTGGTTGGAGAGACATATATATCGAAAATATGTGTATCCGCGACAGGACGCAATTTTCCGCCAATCGATTACTATTCTGATCAGTTGTGATCTTTAATAATTATACCGATATCACTTCTCTAGGAAGCAACTCTTCCGTATATCTTGAGCCACCTACGATATAATGGACAATGTAACCCGTTGGAAATCCTGGTCTGTCAAGTTCAGAAGAATTTTGAAAATCGTTAATAGATTGAACATATTCCAATTGCTTCAACAGAATGTAATTTTCTATACATGTCCTTGTTCACATACATGTATACTGTCTGGTTGATCCAACTCATCCCCATCGAGAGAAGCATTTGGACAGTGGATATATTGTCGGTGACAGGTCACTGTTGTTCGTGGGTAATGCTGATTGAGGATGGAAGAAACAGCGATAATAGAATAAAACTACCAAATCCGTGGTGACATTCAATGTTGGAATATACAATAAAATGACTGACAACACTATTAGGCTCGTCGAAAATGACAAGTAAAGCCGATTTGAGAAAAGAAATCTCAAATATCGGCAAGTTAGTCCAAGAGCAGAAGACAGTTTTCAGTTCAGTTTGCCTCCCTTCCCCTTATATCAACTCACTGTAAAGAAACAACATTGTTTGTTGTCATTCATCACTGAACCACCGATAAACACAGGTGTAAGTTAATCCCTTCACAATCTTTATTAGAATAACAAACATGTAAATTTTAGATTGGGTTACATGTATGTTCAATAGTTCGGCCATGGCAAGGGCCTGTATTATCACGCAATTCTATCTGCAACGAAGAAAACAATCGACCTATATAACGATAGTAAAGGTGTCATATCTGGCATCGGTTAGCCAGGTAAACCCACAACGCCTGCACGTTTCATTTAGAATCAGCATGGCCCATCTATTGCACAAACATACCCCCTGCGCAACCCTGAAATGCCATATTTCATGCCAAATACTCCTCGACTGCGCATACGCCCCATAGAAACTCTTCCCGTCAAAACTATGTACGCCATATCTGATCCCTGGATGATCCCTAAATCGTAGAATCACTCCTGCACAACCACAAGACACCATCTTCCTCTACTACCCCTTTGCTGGGCATGCGGACCATAGCAGCATTTCCGGTCAAAACAATCCAAAGCGCCGTCTACACCACGACAGCTTCAAGACGAGACCAAACACCACCAAACTCTCCCCTAAGATACCATCATTCTCTACTACTCATCTACTGCACATGCACATCATATCATCTCTTCCGGTCAAAACCACCCCAAGCGTAGTCTAGATCACGAGAGTTTTAGGGGAGTAGAGGATGTTCACTTCTAGACGTTGAATTTTTTTCTTAAATTTCGGTATTTATTCATCAGGCTAAGAGAAGTTGATCCATGGAAAAAAATGGGGGGTCACCAAACTGGTTAAAAAAATATGGTCACCAGATGTATATAGATATCACTTAAAAGTCATAACACTGAATACATAGGGAGATTCGTTTTGTTTTTTTGTTGCTCGATGCTTAATCAAACTTCCCGAGGTCAAATTATTTCCATTTTGCAGTATAATACTAAACACATATAGTTATTGTTGAATATGTAATAAAAACATTTTCTTAGAAAATATTAGCGGTATAACAGATAAACTGAACCTTTCAAGTCCTATGTCCAGGAAGGGGGTGAGTACAGAGAATCAGGGTGGAGGTGGGAAATATTCCTTTGAGTTTCGTTTATTAGCCATTTACAAGTTTCCTTTTGGTTGAAAGTGACTAAGAATGAATTTTGAGGGGATTCCAGAAGTATAGTCATCAACCTCGGGAGGACTTTGCACTCTTCAACTGTTGAATCCAAAATGCCAACTTTTTGGTCAGTCCGATCACACCATCGAAACGCCAATAATATACATACAGGGTACTGCTGTGTCTTTTATTGATTTTTATCCTACTTTGAGGTGTCTGTGTGCTTTTGTTTGGAAATTCAGCCTGTTTTGCAAAATTTGACAAATCACCACTCTATCATAAGAGCTGGGAAAATGAACGTCCGCTACTCCCTTAACACAAGACCCTGCACGCCATATTTGGTTCCAGGATGGTCCCTAAATGGCTGAAACACCCCCTGTCCTAGTTAGACACAGGCTGGCCCAGAAATCGCCTGAACGCGGCCATGCGAACCCCCAAATGCCATCTTTCTCTATCACTCAACTGAGCATGCACACCTTGGCGTCACTTCGTAACAAAACCACCCCACGCGTCGTCTACACCACGATAGTTTCAAGACGAGACCATGTACGCCACATTTGAACCCAGTATGGTCTCTACATCACCCAAACACATCCATGCACTCCACTAAAATACCATCTTTCTCTGCTACTCCTCGACTGCGCATGCTGACCACAGCATCTCTTCTGGTCAGAACTGCCCCAGGCGTAGTCTACATCACGAGATCTTCAAGACCCTACATGCCATATTTGGTCCTAGGAGGGTCCCTAAATTGATGAAACACATCCCCTGCGCATCCGTAGAATGTCATCTTTCTCAACTACTCTTCCACTGCGCATGCGGAACACGACCAATCAAAACCACCCCAATTGTAATCTACACCACTAAAGTTTCACGACGCGATACCCTCTGTGCCACCAATTACATGCCGACGGGCAGTAGTTCTCTCCGGCTGATCCGGCTTCGTTCACCAACCAAACTGGCTGTCACCAAATGAGCGAAATAACCTTGAGTGTGACATTGAACAATAACCCCCCCCCCCACGGCATATTTGGACACAGGATTTCATTGTCAAAATCGTTGTACAAGATATGTAGAAGCCTGTAATGTCGTGATTAAGAACTAGTGAATTTCGTGAGGGCGAACTCAGAACGGAATATGAAAATGAAGAAAATTCTTGTTTAAGTCAAGGACTGCTTTAGTTGTATTACTCTCGGTGACAGGATAGAATAAATATTCCCACGTCAGCATGCTTCATCACATCATGAATAATTCAGTAAGCTGCTTTAATAGTGGTATCTGACAAGTCACGGGGTACACAATGTCGTAAATTAACAGCTGCAATAATGTATACCCAGGAGAGAGGAGAGTGGCGCAATAAAATACTCCCTAGATTATTCTGATAACCATAATGCTGGGAGACATTCGACAAATATAGGCTTACATGACAGGCTTGTGCTCTGTGCGAAAGAGACGAATCTGTGTAAAAGAAACAGGCGATAGCGGTCCAGTTCTTATTGCCAGACCCAGTTGTTTTAAATTAAACGATTGTGGGGTCAGATTATAGTGTCGGTTTTGACTGCGTTCTGGTTGATCAAGTAAATCAACTGTATATGAAGAGATTTGTCGTTGATTATCCACGCTCAAATATGAAGTTATTATGAGATAAAAGTAATAAAACTGTAAGAAGAATTCATCGGGACTACATAATATTTGGCAATATAATGTACCAGACCATCATGTGGTGGTTGGCATATTAGGGGTGGATCACATGACAACACATTCCACTATACCACACGAACTGGACATAAATTCATGAAAGTTAGGGCGGCCGTTTTTTCCGACTTGTGGGACATCAATTGGGGAAATGAAGAAGAAAATTGAAAGAAGTCCCTGTTACTCTCATCGGTGGTCGGAGAGACTTATATGTATCGTTAAGTACTGCGGTGGTCTAATGGTTAGAGCGTCGGCCTCGTAAGCGGTAGGTACTGGGTTCGATCCCAGGCCGGGTCATACCTAAGGCTTGAAAAATGGAACTTGTTGCTCCCTCGCTTACGCTCAGCATTAAGAGGATAGAACAAGGACTGGTTCGCTCGGTGTCAGTATAATGTGACTGAGTGGGGTGTCATGTCTGCCTACGGCATGATATTTCAGTGGGACAGCACTATAAAATGGCAGCATTAGATCTGCTCTGTTACAAGTAGGTTCCCCTGCCTCTCCCCCTCCCCTCCCTTCCCTTCCCCGTCGTGATATAGCTGAAAAAATGTTGAAAGCGACGTTAAACCCTATTCACTCACTCACTCCGCGACAGGACGCAATTTTCCGCCACGGTATACCATACCGGTAATAAAACGTTCGAACTGACAAACCAGCAAATGTACAAGACACAATCGATTACTATTCTGATAAGAGGATGATAGATTGGTTAAGGCAGCCCTATATAATGAGGTTGATCTTGTTAGAATCCCGTATAACGAATTCAACCCTCTATCTGTACTTATGTGAGAAAGCTGTTTCAATTTTTATGCGATGCTGTGAATAATAACAAACTTTTTGAGTTCCAAGAAACTGAACAGCCAGAAACGTTTCGATCAAGCCATGATCAGGCGATGTAGAATCGGCCATACACGATTAACTCACGAACATTTACTACAAAAGGACCAGTCCCAAGATGTATTCCATGCCACGAAGATCTCACAGTTAAACATATTCTTATCGACTGTATAGATTGGATTACTAAGTTATTAACTTTACTACTAAGAATTTTGTTTGATCGTCGCTGTATAGCTGAAATATTGTTGAACGTGACGTTAAACCTTAATTCTCTCTCTCTCTTATTCCGATAAGTTGTGGTCTTTAATAATTATACATGTACATGTACCTATATTTCCGTATACCTTGAGCCACCTATGGTATAGTGGACAATGTAACTCGTTGAAAATCCTGGTCGGTCAAGTTCAGAAGAATTTTGAACATCATTAATAGATTGAACATATTTCCAATTGCTTCAACAGAATATAATTTCCTATACACGTCCTTGTTCAAATATATTGTCTGGTTGATCCAACTCATCCCCATCGAGAGAAGCATTTGAACAGTGGATATATTGTGTGCTGACAGGTCACCCTTGTACTTGGATAATACTGATCGAAGGTGGAAGAAACAGCGACAATAGAATCAAACTACCCAATCTGTGGTGACATTCAATGTTGAAATATATAATCAAAAGACTGACAACATTATTAAGGCCCGTCGAAAATGACAAGTATAGCCGATTTGAGAACAAAATCTCAAATATCGGGATGCTAGTCCAGGAGCAGAAGAAAGTTTTCAGTTCAGTTTGTCTCCCTTTTCACTATATCAACTCATCGTAAAGAAATAATACTTTTTTTTGTTGTCATTCATCATTGAACCACCGATAAACCCAGGTTTAAGTTAAACCTTTCACAGCTTTTATTAGAATAACGAACATGTAAATTGTAGTTTGGTTAAATGTATGTTCAAAAGTTCGGCCTTGACAAGGGCCTGTATGATAACGCAATTCTATGGAATGAAGAAATGAAGAAAACAATTGAACTACACAACACTGTTGTAGGTTTCATATCTGACATCGGTTAGGCAGGTGAACCCACATCCGCCTGCGTGGCTCATTTAGAGTCAGGATGACCCATTTCTTGCACAAACACACTCCACAGCGCAACCCTAAAATGCCATCTTTCTCAAATAATCTTCGACTGCGCATGCGCACCGTGGCATCTCTTCCGATCAAACCTGTGCGCCATATATGGTCCTTAAAAAAAGCATTCATTGAAAAGCACCCCCTGCGCGCAAGCATAAAAGATCAGTTTTCTCTGCACATGCGGTCCATAGCTTCACTTCCGGTCAAGATCACCTTAAGAGTCGTCTACACCATAACAGCTTTTAGACGACACCCTCAACGCCATATTTAGACATATGCTGGTCCATAGATCGACTGAATACGTTCATGTGCCCCACAAATGCCATCTTCCTCTACTAACGTCGCTTTCGTACGTCATATTTGGACCCAGGATGGTCACTAGAGCACCCAAATACCCCCAAACAATCGCGTATGATACCATCTTCCTCTATTACTCCTCTACAGCGCATGCACACCATAGCATTTCTTCCGGTCAAAACCGCCCAAGCGTAGTCTACATCAGACCCTGCACGCCAAATCTGGTCCCAGGATGGCCCCTAACTCGCTGAAACAACCCCCCTGGGCAACCATAAAATGCCATCTTTCTCCATTACTCCTCGACTGCGCGTGTGAGCCATAGCATCACTTGCGGTCAAAACCACAACAATTTATAGTTTACCCCACCAGAGCTTCACGACGGCAACCTCTACGCCATATTTAGACACAGACTGTCCCAAAGATTGCCGGAACACGGCCATGCGCACCCCAAATGCCATCTTCCTCTACTACTCAACTGATCATACGCACCTTAACGTCACTTCCGATCAAGCCCACCACAAGCGTCGTCTACACCACGTGAGCTCCAAGGCAAGACCATGTACGCCTCATTTGTACCCAGGATGGTCCCTAGATCACCAAAACACACTCATGCGCTCCACCAAAATACCATCTCTCTCTACTCATCCTCGACTGCGCATGCACACCATAGCATCTCTTCCGGCCGAAACTATCCCAGGCGTACAATGCCGGACGTAATCTACATCACGAGAGCTTCAGCATGAGACCCTGCGTGCCATATTTGGACCACAAATAGACATATATCCACGTAATTTCCACACAGCTGACAGTATCACTTCCCAACTGAGAGACCACATAAACTCGTCCACTGACATTGGCCAACCGAGACGGGGGCATAAATGGACGAGTATTTTCAAGAAAGGGGGGAAAGGCTGTCAAAGTTTAAAATATGTTTTCAACTTTCTTTGTTGCTAATCAATTTGAGTAGTGCAACAGAAAACAAATAATGTTTTCATATGCGTGCTCAATGGTTATTTTACGCAACCGTGCGTCAAATAACCATTCAGCACGCCTATTAAAACATTATTTCTTAAATATCGTATCTCCACAAGTCCAGGTAGTTCCTAAATCCTCGGAGAGGGTTTTCCTCGAAATGTTTGGAGATTTGAATGAGTTCTCGGGTAGTTGCGTCTATTAAAACAATCTCGTACATTTCAACCCCTGTGATTGTTTACAATTAACATGTCGATATCCCAAGTCTGCTGTTTGTGCTTTGACTTCCGATGTCGACTTCAGTCTGACATCAATGTAGGTTTGGCAAACGATGAAAATCAAGCCTATCACATCTCAAGCCTTACAGCGGATTGGCGTAAGTATTATAGTCTACCAGTTTACAGCCGTATTGACCTCATTATTTGTTCCCCCGGGTAAAATTTAAGGGGGTACATGGTCACGTGACGATCTTGTGATCGATGGGGAGGAAAACTACCTCCAACAATTAAGAGTTCCAATTTTTGCAGGTCACAGCGCAGATCAAGTGCACTATAGTTCTGGCACTTCCTGTCTCTATTTGGGATGTATTCCTCTGCGGTGATGCGGTCTGGCGGTGATGCGGTCTGCCTCCGCCGACAGAAAGTAGTCCCCAGATTTCAAATACGCTGCATGGTCCGATTGGGTCGTATGAGGTATCAATATGAAGCATTCGTGAAGGCGCATCTGATGGGCTGGGTGTGGGGTTGAAATATCGTCATGCGCGGTAGACAAAGGGTATGGAAATAGACGTGTTGTGGTCTAGGTGGGCCACTAATGGTCCGATTGGGTCGAGTGAGGTATCATTGTGAAGCATATGTGCGGCGGCATCCGAAGGGGTGGGTGTGGGGTTGGAATATCCTCATTCTGCGCATGCGCAGTAGGCAAAGTGTATGCAAATAGACGTTTCGGGATCTAGGGGAGCCCCTAATGGGTCGATCGAGTCGAGTGAGGTGTCAATGTGAAGCATTCGTGAAGGAGCATCCGATTGGACTAGCGTGTCGCCCGTTTTCAACATTCTGCGCATGCGCAGACAGGGAATTGTGAGAAAAGGGTACGGGAATAGACGTTTTGGGGTCTAGATGGGCCACTAGTGGGCCGATTGGATCGAGTGAGGTACCAATGTGAAGCATTCGTGAGGGAGCCTCCACCTGGTCTAGTGTGTCGTTCGTTTTCAACATTCTGCGCATGCGCATACAGGGAATTGTGGGAAAAGGGTATGGAAATAGACGTTTTGGGGTCTAGGTAGGCCACTAATGGTCCGATAGAGTCGAGTGAGGTATATCAATGTGAAGCATACGTGAGGGAGCATCCGCCTGGACTAGTGTGTCGTTCGTTTTCAACATTCTGCTGCGCAGGTCCGGGTAGGTCTGTATATAGGCCCATGTAGCTCCATGCTGGCTATATGGGAGGAGGGGTGGTCAATTTTTTTCGTGGGTGTTACTATGGATTGTGGAGTCTCGTTTTTCACGTCTCGCTGAGAAAAACACAACGGGAGGGGCCCCGGAGCGAATCGGTGAAATTTTTGGAAAAAGTCACCGAGGTCTGTATATAGCCCCATAGGCTGGCTATGGGGGTATAGGATCAACTTTGGAAATTCACACACGTTCATTGTGATATGGGCTTTTTGGTCTTGTTTTTCACGTCTCGTCATTTAGAACATGATGGAAAGGGTCCCGGAGCGAAACGGTGAAATTTTTGGAAAAAGTTCACCGAGGCCTGGGTAGGCCCATATAGTTCCATACTGGCTATGGAGGTATAGGTCCATCCTGGGAAATTCACACACGTTCATTGTGATATGGGTTGTTTGGTCTTGTTTTTCACGTCTCGTCATTTAGAACACGATGGGAAGTAACAAAAAATCCAGTTTCTCTGTGCCCATATGCTGCAGCACATAACCAAACTCCAATTCAACTTGAAGGCCCTAGTTTGATCGTTGAAGATGGCTTCCACGTAGCTGCGTAGACGGGCGAGGTCGGTCAGTCGGAAATTGTAGATATCTTGAATAGGGTGATGACGGTAGAAACAGTGCCGGATCATGGGCCAATGGCGCCGATAGATGTCACTCACTGGATGGTCTTCGTGTAACAGATCGCTAGGAACATTTATGGGTTCGTGCACGAAGTGTACTTTGCCCTCCACGTCGTACAAAATCTGGCCCAAGGTCTTGTCTTCGAAATTTGACTGTTGAATTAGGGCGACATCATCATCAGCCCTCGTGCGATGGGTGAAAGTTCCCGCTGTCTCGATACTGGTGCCTACGGGCTCTTCTACCTGCAAACGTGGATGCGGAACAGGGTGTCGTGTGCGTTAGTATCGCAGCAACTGGCTGGTCAGTTTGAAAAGTCGACCACATTCTTCGCATGGACGCTTGGGTACTTCATGGCGTGCACGGGTGTGGCGCTGTAAATGATCCGGGCGCTGAAACGACAGTGTACATATCGTACAGCTATACCGGGCGGTTCCTTCGTGCTTGGTAGCCTTATGGCGCAAGTCGTGCAGACGAGTGAATGATTTCGAGCACGTAGTACAAGTGAACATATTGGTGGTTGACAGAGTGTCTGATGAAACGGCGAGGCCGCTTCCCTTTTATAGCACGCTAGCTGGTTTTAGCACACTCAGTTAAACTACCCCAAGTCGAGGACCGAGACTGGCCTACTGATCTACGACTGAGCCGCATTACCCGCGCGCGTGTGTGTGTATGTGTGGGCTGTGGCTTTTACATCCGGGATCTGGTCAACATCCGGGTTTACAAGTGGGATTTTCCTGTCATTCCTCCGTCTTCCATCCGGGTACTGTGGTTTTACATCCGGGTCCTCATCTTACATTCGGGTTTTGGACACCTGTTGACTTCAATAATTTGTATATGACCTCTGTGAGGTCACTTCCGCTTCCGTTCACGTGACCGGAACTGACCTTTGGTCCCTGCGCGCAATTTTTATCTGGTATTGTTTTGTCACCGCGCAGGGGCCAAAGGTCAGTTCCGGTCACGTGAACGGAAGCGGAGGTGACTCACAGAGGTGATATGCAAAATATTGAGGTCAACAGGTGTCCAAAACCCGAATGTAAGATGACGACTCGGATGTAAAACCAGAGGAACGACGGAGGAACGACGGAGGAACGACGGGAAAAACCCACTTGGAAACCCGGATGTTGACAAGATCCCGGATGTAAAATCCACAGCCCACATACACACACACACACACACACACACACACACACACGCGCGCGTAATGCGGCTCAGTCGTACACCAGTATACCAGTCTCGGTCCTCGACTTGGGGTAGTTTAACTGAGTGTGCTAAAAATAGATCACCAGCTAGCGTGCTATAAAAGGGAAGCGGCCTGGCCGTTTCATCAGACACTGTCAACCACCAAGATGTTCACTTGTACTACGTGCTCGAAATCATTCACTCGTCTGCACGACTTGCGCCGCCATGAGGCTACCAAGCACGAAGGAACCGCCCGGTATAGCTGTACGATATGTACACTGTCGTTTCAGCGCCCGGGTCATTTACAGCGCCACACGCGTGCACGCCATGAAGTACCCAGGCGTCCATGCGAAGAATGTGTTCGGCTTTTCAAACTGACCAGCCAGTTGCTGCGACACCAACGCACACGACACCCTATTCCGCAGCCACGTTTGCAGGTAGAAGAGCCTGGAGGCAACAGTATCGAGAAAGCGGGAACTCCCACCCATCGCACGGGGGCTGATGATGATGTCGCCCTAATTCAACAGTCAAATTCCGACGACAAGACCTTGGGCCAGATTTTGTACGACGTGGAGTGCAAAGTACACTTCGTGGACGAACCCATAAATGTTCCTAGCGATCTGCTACACGAAGACCATCCAGTGAGTGACATCTATCGGCGCCATTGGCCCATGACCCGGCACTGTTTCTACCGTCATCGCCCTATTCAAGATATCTATAATTTCCGACTGACCGACCTCGCTCGTCTACGCAGCTACGTGGAAGCCATCTTCAACGATCAAACTAGGGCCTTCAAGTTGAATCTGGCGTTTGGTTATGTGCTGCAGCATATGGGCACAGACCAAGCGCGATATTTTTACCCGAGCAGTAACATCCGGGTATTTGACCAACCGTTTACCATCATTAACCGGGCGTCTCTAGAGGCGATGCTGGAGAAACTGGACACCGTGGATCCCTTGGAATGGGCCCAACAACAACGCCCCAACACACAATGGGTCGTAGAGAGAGTGACCAATGTCACGTTTTTCGTTACCAAGCTGACCGACCAACCCCATCGGCTGAATGGGTCACCCATGCACTGATGAATACCATAACATGCCGTTCGTACTCTATATGTCTACATGCTGATCGTTGCTGAACGCCAGGTGGTGGTGGTGAGAGGATAATAAAACGTGTATTACGCAATGTGCCTGTTGTTGTTGATGTCTTTTGGTTGTGTTTATATTGAATGGGTCTGAGCATATTGATGCGATGAGAAGAAGTTTTCGGAGAGAACGTAATTCTGCATTGTGCGCGGATGGACACAAACACAAACACACACTCGCGCGCAATGCGGCTCATGAAAAGCCCGGATGTAAGATGAGGACACGGATGTAAAAGCACAGTACCCGGATGGAAGACGGAGGAACGACCTAATGTGACGGTGCGTTAAATAATAAAACATGGTGTTTGATATTTCAATTTGTTTTGCTGTGAACATACTAAACATACCCAGGGCGGCTCCCCCAGCCTGGGTATGATCTAACATTGGGAATAATAAACTGTATGAACATTGCTGAACTTATGACATTGCTGTCATTCATGACAACCGCTATGCGATTGTATAATACAGAATGTATATTGTATAATACAGGACATATATGACACAATACAGGACAGATATGGTTTAATACAGCACAGATTTGATATAATACAGGACAGATACTGTATAATACAGCACAGAATTGGTATAATACAGAACATATATTGTATAATACAGGACAAATATGACACAATACAGGACAGATTTGGTATAACACAGGACAGATATGGTATAATACAGCACAGATTTGGTATGATGCGAGACAGATATGGTATAATACAGCAAAGATATGGTATAATGCATGACAGATATGAATAGTCCATCTCTACATCAAATACCTTCCTCCACTGCCCCAAAATGCCCACTTTCGCTACTACTTCTACCAATGATGTTACAGATGCTGTGGACATCCCGCAAATCGTGGGAAAAAATTGGCACTGAGCCAATTATAAAACATGTTCTTTCGCTACTACTCGTACTGATGACGTCACCGGTGACGTCACAGATGCTGCGGACATCCCTCAAATCGGGATGTACACCCCGAAAGCTACAAGATGACACCTCCCAGAACGCATTCGGATCAAGGATAGTCCATTTCTACCCCAAATACCTTCCTTCACTGCCCCAAAATTGCCACTTTGGCTACTACTCCTACTGATGACGTCACCAATGACATCACAGATGACGTGAACATCCCTCAAATCGGGGTCTATACCCAGAGAGCTACAAAGTGATACCTCCCTCGACACATTCGGACAAATAGTGGTCCCTCTCTATCCCAAATACCTTCCTTCACTGCCCCAAAATGACCACTTTACTTACTACACCCAACTGCGCATGCGCAGATTGACGCGAATTGCACTTAAAAACACTCCATTCTGACTCTACCCCACAAAAGCTTCACTTGGACACCTCCCACTATCACAATGAACGTGTGTGAATTTCCAAAGTTGAACCTATACCCCCATAGCCAGCCTATGGGGCTATATACAGACCTCGGTGACTTTTTCTAAAAATTTCACCGATTCGCTCCGGGACTCCTCCACCTGGCCTAGTGTGTCGTTCGTTTTCAACATTCTGCGCATGCACATACAGGGAATTGTGGGAAAAGGGTATGGCAATAGACGTTTTGGGGTCTAGGTAGGCCACTAATGGTCCGATGGAGTCGAGTGAGGTATCAACGTGAAGCATACGTGAGGGAGCATCCGCCTGGGCTAGTGTGTCGTTCGTTTTCAACATTCCGCTGCGCATGTCCGGGTAGGTCTGTATATAGGCCCATGTAGCTCCATGCTGGCTATATGGGAGGAGGGGTGGTCAATTTTTTTTGTGGGTGTTACTATGGGTTGTGGAGTCTCGTTTTTCACGTCTCGCTGAGAAAACACAATGGGAGGGGCCCCGGAGCGAATCGGTGAAATTTTTGGAAAAAGTCACCGAGGTCTGTATATAGCCCCAGAGTCTGGCTATGGGGGTATAGGATCAACTTTGGAAATTCACACACGTTCATTGTGATATGGGCTTTTTGGTCTTGTTTTTCACGTCACGTCATTTAGAACATGATGGAAAGGGTGCCGGAGCGAAACGGTGAAATTTTTGGAAAAAGTTCACGGAGGCCTGGGTAGGCCCATATATTTCCATACTGGCTATGGGGGTATAGGTCCGTCCTGGGAAATTCACACACGTTCATTGTGATATGGGTTGTTTGGTCTTGTTTTTCACGTCTCGTCATTTAGAACAGGATGGGAAGTAACGAAAAACGTGACATTGGTCACTCTCTCTACGACCCATTGTGTGTTGGGGCGTTGTTGTTGGGCCCATTCCAAGGGATCCACGGTGTCCAGTTTCTCCGGCATCGCCCGGTTAATGGTGGTAAACGGTTGGTCAAATACCCGGATGTTACTGCTCGGGTAAAAATATCGCGCTTAGTCTGTGTCCTTATGGCGTAGCACATAACCAAACGCCAGATTCAACTTGAAGGCCCTAGTTTGATCGTTGAAGATGGCTTCCACGTAGCTGCGTAGACGGGCGAGGTCGGTCAGTCGGAAATTGTAGATATCTTGAATAGGGCGATGACGGTAGAAACAGTGCCGGATCATGGGCCAATGGCGCCGATAGATGTCACTCACTGGATGGTCTTCGTGTAACAGATCGCTAGGAACATTTATGGGTTCGTGCACGAAGTGTACTTTGCCCTCCACGTCGTACAAAATCTGGCCCAAGGTCTTGTCTTCCAAATTTGACTGTTGAATTAGGGCGACATCACCATCAGCCCTCGTGCGATGGGTGGAAGTTCCCGCTGTCTCGATACTGGTGCCTACGGGCTCTTCTACCTGCAAACGTGGATGCGGAACAGGGTGTCGTGTGCGTTAGTGTCGCAGCAACTGGCTGGTCAGTTTGAAAAGTCGACCACACTCTTCGCATGGACGCTTGGGTACTTCATGGCGTGCACGGGTGTGGCGCTGTAAATGATCCGGGCGCTGAAACGACAGTGTACATATCGTACAGCTATACCGGGCGGTTCCTTCGTGCTTGGTAGCCTTATGGCGGCGCAAGTCATGCAGACGAGTGAATGATTTCGAGCACGTAGTACAAGTGAACATCTTGGTGATTGACAGAGTGTCTGATGAAACGGCGAGGCCGCTTCCCTTTTATAGCACGCTAGCTGGTTTTAGCACACTCAGTTAAACTACCCCAAGTCGAGGACCGAGACTGGTCTACTGATGTACGACTGAGCCGCATTACGCGCGCGCGTGTGTGTGTGTGTGTATGTGTGGGCTGTGGCTTTTACATCCGGGATCTTGACAAAATCCGGGTTTACAAGTGGGTTTTTCCTGTCGTTCCTCCGTCTTCCATCCGGGTACTGTGGTTTTACATCCGGGTCCTCATCTTACATTCGGGTTTTGGACACCTGTTGACCTCAATAATTTGTATATGACCTCTGTGAGGTCACTTCCGCTTCCGTTCACGTGACCGGAACTGACCTTTGGTCCCTGCGCGCAATTTTTATCTGGTATTGTTTTGTCACCGCGCAGGGGCCAAAGGTCAGTTCCGGTCACGTGAACGGAAGCGGAGGTGACTCACAGAGGTCATATGCAAAATATTGAGGTCAACAGGTGTCCAAAATCCGGATGTAAGATGACGACCCGGATTTAAAACCACAGTACTCGGATGGAAGACGGAGGAACGACGGGAAAAACCCACTTGGAAACCCGGATGTTGACAAGATCCCGGATGTAAAATCCACAGCCCACTCATACACACACACACACACACACACACACACACGCACGTAATGCGGCTCAGTCGTACACCAGTATACCAGTCTCGGTCCTCGACTTGGGGTAGTTTAACTGAGTGTGCTAAAAATAGATCACCAGCTAGCGTGCTATAAAAGGGAAGCGGCCTGGCCGTTTCATCAGACACTGTCAACCACAAAGATGTTCACTTGTACTACGTGCTCGAAATCATTCACTCGTCTGCACGACTTGCGCCGCCATGAGGCTACCAAGCACGAAGGAACCGCCCGGTATAGCTGTACGATATGTACACTGTCGTTTCAGCGCCCGGATCATTTACAGCGCCACACGCGTGCACGCCGTGAAGTACCCAAGCGTCCATGCGAAGAATGTGGTCGGCTTTTCAAACTGACCAGCCAGTTGCTGCGACACCAACGCCACGATATTCCGCAGCCACGTTTGCAGGTAGAAGAGCCCGGAGGCACCAGTATCGAGAAAGCGGGAACTCCCACCCATCGCACGAGGGCTGATGATGATGTCGCCCTAATTCAACAGTCAAATTCCGACGACAAGACCTTGGGCCAGATTTTGTACGACGTGGAGTGCAAAGTACACTTCGTGGACGAACCCATAAATGTTCCTAGCGATCTGCTACACGAAGACCATCCAGTGAGTGACATCTATCGGCGCCATTGGCCCATGACCCGGCACTGTTTCTACCGTCATCGCCCTATTCAAGATATCTATAATTTCCGACTGACCGACCTCGCTCGTCTACGCAGCTACGTGGAAGCCATCTTCAACGACCCTTCTAGGGCCTTCAAGTTGAATCTGGCGTTTGGTTATGTGCTGCAGCATATGGGCACAGACCAAGCGCGATATTTTTACCCGAGCAGTAACATCCGGGTATTTGACCAACCATATACCATCATTAACCGGGCGTCTCTAGAGGCGATGCTGGAGAAACTGGACACCGTGGATCCCTTGGAATGGGCCCAACAACAACGCCCCAACACACAATGGGTCGTAGAGAGAGTGACCAATGTCACGTTTTTCGTTACCAAGTTGACCGACCAACCCCATCGGCTGAATGGGTCACCCATGCACTGATGAATACCATAACATGCCGTTCGTACTCTATATGTCTACATGCTGATCGTTGCTGAACGCCAGGTGGTGGTGGTGAGAGGATAATAAAACGTGTATTACGCAATGTGCCTGTTCTTGTTGATGTCTTTTGGTTGTGTTTATATTGAATGGGTCTGAGCATATTGATGCGATGAGAAGAAGTTTTCGGAGAGAACGTAATTCTACATTGTGCGCGGATGGGCACAAACACAAACACACACTCGCGCGCAATGCGGCTCATGAAAAACCCGGATGTAAGATGAGGACACGGATGTAAAAGCAGAGTACCCGGATGGAAGACGGAGGAACGACCTAATGTGACGGTGCGTTAAATAATAAAACATGGTGTTTGATATTTCAATTTGTTTTGCTGTGAACATACTAAACATACCCAGGGCGGCTCCCCCAGCCTGGGTATGATCTAACATTGGGGATAATAAACTGTATGAACATTGCTGAACTTATGACATTGCTGTCATTCATGACAACCGCTATGCGATTGTATAATACAGAATATATATTGTATAATACAGGACATATATGACACAATACAGGACAGATATGGTTTAATACAGCACAGATTTGATATAATACAGGACAGATACTGTATAATACAGCACAGAATTGGTATAATACAGAACATATATTGTATAATACAGGACAAATATGACACAATACAGGACAGATTTGGTATAACATAGGACAGATATGGTATAATACAGCACAGATTTGGTATGATGCGAGACAGATATGGTATAATACAGCAAAGATATGGTATAATGCATGACAGATATGAATAGTCCATCTCTACACCAAATACCTTCCTTCACTGCCCCAAAATGCCCACTTTCGCTACTACTATCTATCAATGATGTTACAGATGCTGTGGACATCCCGCAAATCGTGGGAAAAAATTGGCACTGAGCCAATTATAAAACATGTTCTTTCGCTGCTACTCGTACTGATGACGTCACCGGTGACGTCACAGATGCTGCGAACATCCCTCAAATCGGGATGTACACCCCGAAAGCTACAAGATGACACCTCCCAGAACGCATTCGGATCAAGGATAGTCCATTTCTACCCCAAATACCTTCCTTCACTGCCCCAAAATGGCCACTTTGGCTACTACTCCTACTGATGACGTCACCAATGACATCATAGATGACGTGAACATCCCTCAAATCGGGGTCTATACCCAGAGAGCTACAAAGTGATACCTCCCTCGACACATTCGGACAAATAGTGGTCCCTCTCTACCCCAAATACCTTCCTTCACTGCCCCAAAATGACCACTTTACTTACTACACCCAACTGCGCATGCGCAGATTGACGCGAATTGCACTTAAAACACTCCATTCTGACTCTACCCCACAAAAGCTTCACTTGGACACCTCCCACTATCACAATGAACGTGTGTGAATTTCCAAAGTTGAACCTAGCCAGCCTATGGGGCTATATACAGACCTCGGTGACTTTTTCTAAAAATTTCACCGATTCGCTCCGGGACCCCTCCCATTGTGTTTTTCTCAGCGAGACGTGAAAAACGAGACTCCACAACCCATAGTAACACCCACGAAAAAAATTGACCACCCCTTCTCCCATATAGCCAGTATGGAGCTACATGGGCCTATATACAGACCTACCCGGACCTGCGCAGCAGAATGTTGAAAACGAACGACACACTAGTCCAGGCGGATGCTCCCTCACGAGAGCTTCAAAATAAGACCTCATACGACACCATAGTCTATTTCCATAATCTTTTCCCACAATTCCCTGTCTGCGCATGCGCAGAATGTTGACAACGAACGACACACTAGTCGAGGTGGAGGCTCCCTCACGAATGCTTCACATTGATACCTCACTCGATCCAATCGGCCCACTAGCGGCCCATCTAGACCCCAAAACGTCTATTCCCGTACCCTTTTCCCACAATTCCCTGTCTGCGCATGCGCAGAATGTAGAAAACGGGCGACACACTAGTCCAATCGGATGCTCCTTCACGAATGCTTCACATTGATACCTCACTAGACTCCATCGACCCATTAGGGGCTCCCCTAGATCCCAAAACGTCTATTTCCATAAACTTTGCCTACTGCGCATGCGCAGAATGACGATATTCCAACGCCATACCCATCACGTCGGATGCCCCCTCACATATGCTTCACATTGACACCTCACTCGACCCAATCGGACCATTAGT
>JAVTVY010046031.1:0-20161 GCA_036873755.1 Hanleya hanleyi
ATCACATTGGGGGCATTCTTATATGTAGAATACATCAGGTCACATTGGGGGCATTCTTATATGTACATACATCATGTAGAATACATCAGGTCACATTGGGGGCATTCTTATATGTAGAATACATCAGGTCACATTGGGGGCATTCTTATATGTAGAATACATCAGGTCACATTGGGGGCATTCTTATATGTACATACATTATGTAGAATACATCAGGTCACATTGGGGGCATTCTTACATGTACATTGATTATGTGGAATACATAAAAAATTGAGAGCTGACTCTTTGTAGTTTATCAAATTGAGAGCTGACTCTTTGTACTTTATCATTTTTAGATCATTTTGAGCCTATTTGCATGTAACCCATCGATCCGAGAATCTTGGGTAAATTTAAAATGGCGGCCATTTCGGGTACCAGAAAAGTGATGTTTTCTCCAAAACCCCTGATTTTGCGCGAGGAAAAAAGGACAAACCATATTCATTTCCCATCAGATTATTATTTACTAACTTTTCATGCAGTTTTTGTGAAGAAATTACATAAATAAAATTTTTTAAAAATCTTACTGAAAATGGACCCATAAATCCCGTTTTTGAAAATGACGTCATCAAAGCGGACATATTGGATTTTTTTTACATTTTCTACCGATCTCATGCAAAAGTACCTGTCAGAGGCAGGTGAACAGCTTTTAATTTCGACCCCTGGTACATTCCTAGAAAAAATGTTTACACCATCCACCCTTAACAAATATGGTAGATAAATGCATTTCTGAGAGGATTACAAAGCAAACTACCTTTTTCTTGTACAGCCAGTTGAGCTGATGTCGATGTAATGTAGATTTTGACAGTTCTTTGATAGGGCTCGTAGACTTTCATCTGTAACCTGTCTGCACCCACACAAGTCAATCCACCTTTTAGGTAAAAATCAAAATGGATTAAGCTTTAAAACAATTGAAGTTTGGTACACATGACCAAGTTTTCCTTGACAACTTCAAAGTGCTTGATGTATATTGGTTTGTGTGTTTTGCAAAATAAATAGCATCAACACATTCACAGCCAGAAATAGTTCTTCGTGTGTACACGTCACAGCCAGGTCGTCTAAGAAGCGCATTGGCAAGTCAATCCCCCCTCAGCACCATGTGAACTGTGTGGGGTGATAGTGCCGTATCAATACAGATTTGAATTTCAAGAGAGCCTTTGCAACACCAAATCTGCAGATTACAACAAGAAACATCAAAGTACTTAAAGTACTGATGTCGGGTTTACTTGCATCAGAGGAGTTTATTAGTCCCATATTTGGGAAGAATGGTGGTGTTCGCTTGACATAGGGAATCGTCCTCAAGCTGTTCGGTTTGAAGGGCCAAACTTTCACTTTTATCAAAGGGATATGAAATGGACCATTTTGTACAGCCTTCATGCTGAATTATAAGACCCGAAATAATGAAGGACTGCAGATGCACGAACACGGATTTATGGCTCACTAAAGTTGGTAAGTTGGCTTATTTTCGTATTTTTAGGCACTTTTCGGTGCGGATTTTCTCTTGTTACAAAAATAGGACACCTTTAACCAAAACCAATTTTAGCTATTTTGACCAACAAATAAGTCTAAATATGATTTTGGTTAAAGGTGTCATAATTTTGCAACGAGAATTTTGGAGAGAAAATGTCGACTGTAAATGCACCGAAAAGTGCAAAATACGGCAGGTTTGAACCACTGTAAGTCTGGTTGTGTTTGTCTGTAGGTCTTGATTATTCTTTATCTTTATCTATTCAAATGGTCAATTTGGTGCTTTTTAGACAAAAATTAGCCCCACCAGCTGTGTGTATCAAAAACGCATTGAGGACGATTCCCTATCTAAAGTGAAGATCATCTTTGTGATCTTGCACTATATATGAATCATAACTTTTGTTGTAAGGTAGCTTACCAAAGATTGAAAAATGTTCAAAAATATTAAAATTCATATTCGTAATAATAATTCATAAAGTGCCATATAGTTATAGAACAACCTCAAGAATATGTGTGTAAAGTTTGTGTATCCTGTAATTTTTGTATGGCTCCGTAAAGGACCATCGCCGATATTGGACAGATCCACATTTGTTTGACACACCGTGTACGTTGCTGTCCTCTCACCGTGACGGGACAACCACAGTTATAATCATCCAGTCTCAGCCAATGTTCACTAAATTTGCATTTTCCCGGCATCGGCAAAATTAGCCCAAAGCTAAATTCCAAACCAACGAACAATGGCGACTGCAATTTGACCAGTTCAAATGGCGACTGTTCTGATACGTAAATTAGTACAGATGTCAAGAGCGTGAGCCAATCAGCTGTCGACATTATGACCTCGACCAATACACGTCACAGAATATGAATATTAATTCAGCGGGAAACAGTCACGAGTTTAGTTCAACCAATGGACTACACAAAATATGTAAATGAGCTGTCTGACCTCGTTCCAATCTGGCGAAGGGTCACCAGCAAACACGTTTCACGGCTGTTTGGATTTTTATTCCGCAATAAATTTCGCTGAACTTCAGAGAATAACTTAGCTTTTTCCACTCATTTTCCCGGACTCTGTACATATATTTCCTCTGACTTTCCATGTCCTTTCAACGCAATTCCATTACTCTTAGCGCCTGGAATTGCATGGCTTGTGCGAGGCCTGTTGTGAATGCTGTAAGGGGCATCAAATGAGAACAGTCTCCGGGCAGGAGATCAAAACTACACATGTGCAGAAGAAAAAAGAAAAACTGAAAAGTGATACTAATGTAGGGTTTACCCTTGGTAAACCCGATAAAAATCAATGAAAACCTGAGTGGTTGAAGTCCAACGA
Organism: Hanleya hanleyi; assembly: GCA_036873755.1. Taxonomy (NCBI): domain Eukaryota; kingdom Metazoa; phylum Mollusca; class Polyplacophora; order Lepidopleurida; family Hanleyidae; genus Hanleya; species Hanleya hanleyi. Next base: position 2,831 of record JAVTVY010046031.1, read on the forward strand.
CGTTGAAACAATTGATTTGGCTTGGAACCGTAATGTTTAGTACCTGGCATGGAGTGCAATCACAAGTGAGATCCAGTGGCAAGGTACCCACAATTACCGAATTTGTCCCGGTCAGGTTTTCAGAAGTTATTGTCCAGAAACGAAATTTTAACTTGGCCCACACCACCTGTAGGTGGCTCGGGGTAAAATACAATCCCATGTGATATCTTGAGGCGACGCACCCACATACCAATTTTGAAAAGAAATCTGTTCAGTTTTTCAAAATTGTCCGGAACCAAAATTATAACTCTGGATAGGTGGCGCCACCTATAAGCAGATCGGGGTGAAAAACAATCCCAAGTGAGATCTTGAGGCGACGTACCCACATACCAAATTTGAAAGAAATCTGTTAAGTTTTTCAAAAGTTATTGTCCGGAAACGACATTTTAACTTTGCCCTCTAGGTGGCACCACCTTCAGCTGGATCGGCACGAAAAACAATTCCAATCGAGATCTTGAGGTGAGGTACCCACATACCAAATTTTAAGAGAATCCAATCAGTTTTCAAAAAGTTATTGTCCGGAAATAAGATTTTGACTTGCCCCAGGTGGCGCCACCTATAGGCAAATTGGCATGAAAAACAATTCCAAGCGAGATCTTGAGGCGAGGTACCCATATACCAAGTTAGTGTCCGGAAACAGGGTCGGACGGACACACAGACCCCCAATGGCAGCCATCTTGGATTACACAGGTAACTGAAATCATCCCAGCCATTCACACATACATGTAAACTGGACAAGAAAAAAAAATGGTCTTGTGTACCAGGCTTAAAAGATTGACAGACCTGCTGAAATAATAAAGACATAATGACCACTTTCCTCATTGGCTTGGTCAGTGGTATAGAAGAGCGATATTAAACAAGATATAAAAGGAAAACAGGAGGAGAGAGATAATGTATTATGCCAAGCTAATCAGGAGTATCTACTCGCATATGAGGCGCCGTTTGTCACTTTCTGATTTAATCTACTGATTTATAAATATCGGGTATTTAGCAGTCGGATATATAAATATCGGGTATTCAGCAGTCGGATATATAAATTTGCAAAAAATGAGCGTGAAATAAACACCAAGTTCAGTCAATTTTAAATCCTATATCAGCGAATAAAATCCGAGAAAAATTTATAAATACCTATTTTGGATTTCAAGATATATATATCTCTCGTTGTGTTATTTCTGGGATATAAATTTCTCCACCATATATATATATATTCCTGATAAAGGATTTCTTATTTATATATCCAAGGTAACGTATCTTACTGATATATAAATATTTAAAAATGTGTAGTTGGGTATATATATATCCATCTTCATCTAACTCCGGATTTACAAATACTGAACTGAGAAAGTCTCATATATAGATATCCCAGTTATAATATGCTAATGAGTTGCGATACGTTTACCGCAAAAATGATGATGTCACACTAAGCCTCTTCAAGTGTACCAAGGGTCGGCAAACACCGCTCAATCATTCCGCAGATTCTCATGTGCGGTATTGTAAACACACGCTAATTTGTGGGTCATCTGTGAATATTATCGGGCAAATTCATTCAGGTACTTCTTACTTTTAACCAGCGTTATTCGCAGAAGCACAGAATTTATAGAAAGCTATTATTATTAGTATTCATTATGTCTTGCCCACGGATCACAAGGACTTTTGTCACCTGAAACACGAAATAGACAATATGATCTAAACCAACACCAAAACCGACGACGTCATCGGTTTTTGAGACTCATCAGCATACTATTAGCATACTATAAATGGGATATCTATATATGAGACTTTCTCAGTTCAGTATTTGTAAATCCGGAGTTAGACGAAGACTGGATATATATATATACCCAACAGCACATTTTGAAATATTTATATATCAGTAAGATACGTTACCTCGGATATATAAATAAGAAATCGTTTGTCAGGAATATATATATATATATTGTGGAGGAATTTATATCCCAGAAATAACACAACGAGAGATATATATATCTTGAAATCTAATATAGGTACTTATAAATATTTCTCGGATTTTATTCGCTGATATAGGATTTAAAATTGACTAAAGTCGGTGTTTATTTCACGCTCATTTTATGCACATTTATATATCCGACTGCTAAATACCCGATATTTATAAATCAGTAGATTAAATCAGAAAGTGACAAACGGCGCCTCATACTCGCATACTACGTACACAATGAAATTTAGTGACAACATATATTCCACTAGAGGGTACTGAAGAGCATCAGGAGAGTGTCATGGGTGGATAAATTATGGTTACCTTATGTGAGAGAGGTATGTGGCTATTTCACTGAGCCCAATGTCAGATATGTGTGGACAGTTGGCCAGAGCTAAGCTGGTCACTCGTGGGCAATTCTTCACAATCTTCCTGATACAGTTGTCCTTGATCTGAAACAAAGAGGTTTAACTTGAACACCGGATTTACACTTTATTATAGGTCAGCGCTCACTGGCAGAATCAAAAACAATTAGTGGACAGCAAAGAAAAATGAAGCAACTATAAAACTAGAATCTGAACAGGTTGGCGGCCAGTATATCCTTACTGTTATACATGGTTAAGTGTGCCTTACAGTACATGTACTTTAAATCCACTTTTTGCACATTATATAGAGAACAAAGAAGGGCGTATCTGTGCAGTAACCCATGACTTCAACTGATCAACTACTGGTTCATATAATTTCACTTTGCTCTATCTTTCAATCCAGGAGACTACTTTAAACTGGTGATAGCTGGCATATTTTGATGTAATATTTGAGAAATTATAGGTTAATCTTTTAAAGCATAATGACACTTTCTTTGAATACTGGGAAAAATATAGTAAATTGTGTCAGTTATCACCAGTTCAAAATATTCTCCTGGGTTAAAAGATAAGATAAACTGAAATAAATATGAACCAGTAGCTGATCATTTAAAGACTCAGATCATTTTGTTCTTTCAATAATGTGGCAAAACGCTGATTGCTGGCTCACTGTAAGATATGAGAAATATTATATTAGGCCTAACAAGTAACTAAGTTAGTGGCAGGCAATCTCACACCATTTATAAACGTGAATCATTAAGAAAATCAGACAATGGTATGACAGTGATAGGGGTCATGAAAGGACCTCGCCCCTGCTTCAAGTACTCAGCTGCTGGAAAGATAGATTTTGACATGCTTACCTGTTTGCAGCCTCTCAAATCCAGGTTCTCTAGTCGAGGTAATGACCCTGTGATCTCAGTAATACAGGAATCTGTCACCTGAAAGGGAACAACAGTTCTATGCAGACATAGAGACATGGTGAAAGTCAGTTGGGCCAATCCAAGCAGTCCTTTAAAGGTTATACCAAATGACTCTATACTACTTTGCATTAAAACATACCCAGTAGTGTTCCAAACAACAAATTAGTATTTTTTTCTCGAATAAAGTCGTCGAAGTGGGTTTTAGGACACGAATAGCACACATGTAGGGGAAAACGTATTGGAGCCGTGACCTCTGGTGCATGACGTCACAACCTGATTACGATTGCGCTGTAAACGTCATAGTCTATGACGTCGGGCGCTGTTACGAAAGATTCACCCAACTGTGGGAGTTCTAGCGTGATGTCGCTGACATTTGGACGTCACAACAGGCATTTGAGTGAGTTCGTAATCAGGTTGTGACGTCACAGGTCAAGCGGTCACAGCTTTCGCCGTTTTGAAAGGGGCATGAAATTGTCGCACTTTACTGCTGCTATTTCCAACCTTGGGCAGTTTGAAAACATACAAAAATGTAAAACAAGTCTATATAATCACCTCTACAACAATTTAGCACAAAAAAGTAGCAGATTTTGATACCATTTTGTATAACCTTTAAAGATAAGATTTATATGGTACATGGTGTGAAATATCGATTCTTGACCACCATTCTTATCCCAGCAATTTTATTATATTAACTTTTTCCTTGAGTGAAAATTCATGATTTCTTAAGCTTTTACACTGTATCGGTTTGTATGATGTACAGTAGGCTACATGTATGTTATAGTCGAGGTTGACAGTTTAACATGAGGGAATTGTTTTCGGTTCTGGATACTGCTTTGGTAATATAAACATCCTGTCCAATGACCTGTAGGGTCAAGCATTGTCAGTTAACTTCTGTGAGAAATTATATTTGACTGTATTTCTAGTAGGCGTCAGATTCGATCTTCGGTAGTCAGCTATATGATTTAACGGTGTGGATAAGTACAATGTACCCGGTGGAACCCAGACTTTGAGTTCTGTGTTTTGGTTTAGTGACAATTCGATTGTCCCATTGTCATAAAGTCTGATGAGATGTTATCATGTACCCATTGTTAGGATATTATAAAAGAGGATGTTTGACGGTTTCCAATTTACAGAATAAGATCCTCTGTCATGTTACCACCGGTACAGCGTCACAATTTTGTAAGCTGAAAACCACTGGCCGGACCGGAATCTTCTGATGGGTTTATGTAATTTTACCCGGGAATATCGGCGCCCCATACAAGCCCACTTTCCGTCGAGAGTTCTCACAAATTACATTGGTCGCGCTTGCCAGGATGAAAAAATTTCCGGATGCCACAGGAACATTGGTTGATGAACAGCGGAATATTTAAATTTCCACGTCTGAAGTTTCCAGCCTTACTTGACGCTGTACCGGTGGGATAATCTACTGCAAGACGATGAGACGACAGCCAGAATGCAGTGTTGATAGCCTCGCTTCCATTCGCGAGGACCCGTCCACGAGCTACTGACGCTCTTTGGCGACCCGTCTTGATGCTGGATCACGTTGCCCTCCGTTCCTGGACCCACCGTCTTCCCTCTACCTTCTTTCTGCTTCTGCGGTCGGTGCGGGGAGCCCATGGTCCTTAATCATTTTATTGTAATTTTTCGTATAATATTCCAGACGGGTCATCTTCCATCTCCTCTGCTGCAGTTGCCTGAAGCGGCATTTCTCCCATCTTTCTTTTGCAAATTCTTCACGCCAGCTCGTGTGGACGGGCACGAACGCACCAATAATCATCTGAACTATTGGAAAAATGTTGCACGGTGGGGCGGTTCCTCATCTGTCGACACGCGATGGTCCAGCCCAGCATTTGTGAGTGAGCCGGATCTTCCTTCATCCTGTACATCAAGGCTGCCACATGACTATTTTACTTGGTGTCGCGCCTCCCGCTCTCCTCGTCTTCTTGCATTGAACTCCCCTTCTATTCCTGCATTCAATGAAGTAGTCACCCGGCCAGTGACTAGTGCACATGTTTGGTTCCGGTGCTTTGACCATGATGGCGTTTGCAATCCTCTTCAGTTCTTCTTCATAGGAGCTCTCCTTGAACTGCCTTGTGATTCTAACCGGAAGGAATTCCGGACTTGTGTCCACAACTGCGCGAGTGATGTCCATTTCAGTGGTAAGATGATCGACCCAAACACTGTTCCTTCCTATAACAGCGACATGTTGCTCCTCTTCCTTGGTGACGTGACAGCATGTGCCAGAAACCTCTGGAACGAGTCCATTCCGTGGAAACAATATCTACAGGTACAGTTTGATTCGTTTGATTGTTGATAATACTGCATGCCCAGTGAAGTTGATGAATCAATGGTGAAGCTGGTAGATTGCATGAATTCCTTTGTGACTAGTAAATTTAGTGATTTGCAGATTGATAAATCTAGCCTTTGAAGTTTGTACGATAATATTGTGATGTAGTTCCACAATGATTTTTTATTAGGACGTTTATCATGATTAGTTGCCATAGCAGTGTAGCTGGTAAGCTGAAACACTTAACGCAATATTGGCTAAATGGAACTAAAATTATCGCGTACATGATTGACAGGTCCTAAGATACACTGAGTACATGTACGTACTAGTGGTTTGAAGCATAAAAATGCTTGGTAGATGCTATGAAAGCATGTTCGTGTTGGTTGACGAACCTTCATAATCCCCGATTCGGCTATGAGAGCCTGGATATCGTGAATATTTGTGGTTATTTGTTAGTTTTGGATCCTCAGATATAAGTCTAAGATGTTGGATGACCAATTGGTTTCAATTAACACGTATTGACAACTTTTTGTAAGTGTAATACATATTGTGTCGAAGTCAACCATAAAGTTCTAGCTTTCATAATGAGTAACATGTAAGGTCCAAATGTTAACCTTTGCGGATAGGGTACCGTATATTAAATCAGCACAGTTGATGCTAGAGAAATCCGATACTTGGTGACAGTTATGGAAGACTGTTTGAGACATAACCACAGAATAATTGTCTGTGGTAAATATTTTTGTTGCAACAATATTGAGATGCCATGTAGTGGTATGAATTGAATAATGCGCGTTGTTATTTTGTGCAGAATACTTTTGTCATTACTGATCGAGTTTCCCCGTGTGAATCCTTTCTCTGACATCATAGTTTTTCTTACAAAGAAATGGTATGTTAATTGTGTTTTGGAATAAGTGTGTTCTTATTGGTGTAGGCTGGAACGTAGCCTCAGTCTGATATTCTATAATCTGAAGAATTCGCATTTCTTGCAGATAGGATTCAGATGCCTAACATTGCCATTCGCAACCACTTGAACGTTCCCAGAGTTATTGCCGTTTGAATGCCACTTCTTGACAGGCATTGAATATGACAATTGATGTGTCGGCACGTGACATTTTGATGTGTATTTCTTTAACCATGGATTTGCTTGGGACCCTTATCGCGCTTTTGTGTATCCTTTGCATACGTTGTATCTGTATGGCTATTGTTCTCAAATTTTGTTTCACTCGGTGACATTGTAATGCATGACCTGCAACTAGACATTGCTCTGGAGACTGTTCTACGCGCCTATGTTTTTCCATCTTTGTATACTCCTTTGCAATGTTTTTATTTTTGCTTTTTCTCTCTTTTGTCACTCTTGCCAGTGGGTGTGCGTTTTGGTGCACGAAACATACTCTCACTTGAGGTCAAGTTTTGGTATATTAGTGGCTGTTGAACTGATCATTCGCGCAGGTTCTAGCACCATTTCTTGTCTTCTTATTATTGTATTTTTCTTTTGCTGATTTCTCGTTTCATTGTTCTGACATTATCTTGCATGTAGGTTGGCGTTTTGACATTTTGATACAGATAAATGTTATTCGTTTTCAGTTTCATGAACATCTAATGTGTTGATAAACTATTTTGGATTTGAAGCTAATGGATGAATTTTCCAGCAATTGTCTTGATATTTGCGCCATGTTTTGAGCACATTGTTTTGACATGTCCACACTTGTCAGTGACTGGCACGTGTCCCACATACCTAGGGTACTTTCATTGAGAAATGATAGTAAATATGGCCTTATGACCTTACGCAATGAATATGGACTACGGTAATTGAATAAATTGTTTCCGGTATTCGACCGATATTTCTGATAACGACTTTGGCTATTCATAATGGACTATTCTTTCACGTTTGCTATTATTCTTGCTGCCTTACGCATTTTGTGTTTATACTTTGAGATGAATAAACGATCTTCGTTCGTATTTTTCATCTTCCATTGTCGGATGATATGTGAAATATCGATTCTTGACCACCATTCTTATCCCAGCAATTTTATTATATTAACTTTTTCCTTGAGTGAAAATTCATGATTTCTTAAGCTTTTACACTGTATCGGTTTGTATGATGTACAGTAGGCTACATGTATGTTATAGTCGAGGTTGACAGTTTAACATGAGGGAATTGTTTTCGGTTCTGGATACTGCTTTGGTAATATAAACATCCTGTCCAATGACCTGTAGGGTCAAGCATTGTCAGTTAACTTCTGTGAGAAATTATATTTGACTGTATTTCTAGTAGGCGTCAGATTCGATCTTCGGTAGTCAGCTATATGATTTAACGGTGTGGATAAGTACAATGTACCCGGTGGAACCCAGACTTTGAGTTCTGTGTTTTGGTTTAGTGACAATTCGATTGTCCCATTGTCATAAAGTCTGATGAGATGTTATCATGTACCCATTGTTAGGATAGTATAAAAGAGGATGTTTGACGGTTTCCAATTTACAGAATAAGATCCTCTGTCATGTTACCACCGGTACAGCGTCACAATTTTGTAAGCTGAAATGTACGAGCAGTAAAAGCTATCTACAGCAATGTGTGTGTTCTGTTGTCATCCATTTTAAGTCCAGAGAAAACCACAGGCCGGACCGGAATCTTCTGATGGGTTTATGTAATTTTACCCGGGAATATCGGCTACTTTCCGTCGAGAGTTCTCACAAATTACAATGGGTATTACTGGATATGAATAAAAGTACAAAAAGAGGGCATCAATTACAGGACATAATACGAAGCTGCGCATCTGAAAACCCCTTGGCTTCGGGTGCCAGCCATTCATGATGTATTCAATTTGAAGCAAGATGTCGGGAACACCAAGCAGTCAAGTAACAAATATACAGATTATAAAAAATTTTGCAGATAGAAATGACCCCTAAGGCTTCCGTCCAATCAGATGGCCACCCATCCTTCCTGCCACTCAGAGGAACTGATATGGTTATTCATTTCCACCCAATCAAAGAAACCAGATATGTCATTCATCGTAAGTCTCTTGATGCATCGATGATGTATACCAATTTTACATCGAGCACTTGATTGGTATCAGAGATAGAGATCATTAATGATTTTGCAAAAATTGAAGATGGTCGCCCATCCTTCCCGCCAATCAGAGGAATTGATGTGGTTATTCATTGCAAGTCTGTCGCTACATCGATGCTGTTTTCCAAGTTCTGTATAGAACACTTAAATGTTATCAGAGATATATATCATTAAAGATTTTGCATAAAGTGAAGATGGCCACCAAGTTTTCCGCCCAATCAGAGAAACCAGATCTGTCGTTTATCGTAAGTCTCTTGATGCATCGATGATGTATACCAAATTTTACATGGAGCACTTGAACGGTATCAGAGATAGAGATCATTATTGTTTTTGCTTAAATAAAAGGTGGCCGCCCATCCTTCCCGCCACGCAGAGGAACTGATACATCGACGCTGTATACCAAGTTTCGTATAGAACGCTTAAGTGGTATCAGGGATATACGTCATTAAAGATTTTGCATAAATTAAAGATGGCCGCCAAGGTTTCCACTGAATCAGGGAAACTGGTTTGGTCATTCCTTTGAAGTTTCTTGATGCATCGATGATCTATACCAAGTTTCACACTGAACAGTGAAATGGTACCCGAGATACACAAGATTTATTGTTTCGCATAAATTAAAGATGACCACCAAAGTTTACACCTGATCGGGTCCAGATTCAATAGGGTTCTGGGTCACGGGCATATGAATGTGCACTGCGAGTTTGGTGTGCCTCGGGTAAGTCGTTCTAAAGATATCTTGGTAATGCAAAAGCAGTGATGGTTTCGCATAAATTCAATGGGGTTCTGGGTCACGAGCATATGGATGTGCACTGCAAGTTTAGTGTGCCTAGGACGGACATACATGACGGTGACAATACCCTTCGGCCAAATTTTAGCCGAGGGTAACAATGATACATGGATAATCCTAGTTTCAAACATATTTACCTTATAACACTGGCCCAGATTGAGGGTACGTAGGTTGCGACAATGAGTTCCAATAGAGCGAATACCTTTCTGGTTGATGTTGAAGCAGCCGAACAGCTCCAGGGCACGCAAACTGCAAAGAGATGAGGTCAAAATATATCTGAACATCCAGATAGCATGAATGGGTAGACTCAAAGAAGTATATACACTATGACTGTTTTTTTAAAGAAACTTTCTTGAACATGCAATTTGATACCTAAGTGAACTATACTGTAAACCTCTATATGTCAAATTGGCCAAAATGGCTAGCACATGTTGTTGAATTAATGCAGCTGGTACTGGCTGGAACCAATAGAGTGATATGCAGGGCTCTCAAGGAGCAAAATGAAGGCGAGTGATTCGTCACTCGCCTGCATTTAAGCTCAGGCGAGTGAGGCGAGTTCTTTTATCACTCGCCTGAGAAATCCCTGAGGTGAGTGAATTGCTAAAATTACTTCTATATTACATTACAGAATATGTGGGTCGCATATGCACGGTTCAGAACGGTGTTGTAGTCTTCTTTAATTCGGAACACTAATGTAGGTTCCTCTCCCCTTTTAGGTACGTTGATAGTTCTATCGGCTTTCCTTTCGGATTCGACATCGTGCAATTTTCCGCTAACAGCCTGCTAACAGTGACAAAATTGTCAGGAACGAAAAGGCGTGCTTGACACCCACCGGAATTGCGTGAGAGCAGTAAAAAGCATGGACTTGATCGTGGGACGAAAGTCCGCTTAACAGCGAGAGAAATTCAAAATCGGAAACTAATGTTTAAAACAGAGTGATGTTATGTTAAACAAAATCGGAAACTATGTTTAAAACGGCGTGATGCCATGGTGGTTAGAGCGATGGTGCTCGACGGATTTTATATTTGTGGAAATCATAACCCACGTCTCAAAACGTGTCTGTATGGAAATACAAGGGAGGCAACCAGTCTACCCATAACGGGTCTGTAATTTCGTTCCGACACAGGGTTATACTTTTTGCACAAACACATGAAGCGGAAATGGCGGGAAGCCTTCCGAAATTACTGAACAACAGGATCTTTACGAAGCCAAGAATTTTACGACAGCTGAAGATGACATTAAACTTTATTCTGACCTATGAAACATGCCAATGATGAACAACAAGATATTTTGAAAGCCAAGAACTTGACAGCAACAGCTGAAGATGTCATTCAATTTTATTCTGACCGACGAAAACAGGCGAGTGGTGAACCACTCGCCATTTTTTTATTTCAGGCGAGCAAGAGGCGCGCGCGAGTGATCGCTCGCCTCTCCTTGAGAGCCCTGGATATGCATGATGTGATTACCATATACATGTACCTGCACCATGGTGTGATACCATGAGTTTCTCAACTTCATGAACATGGTGAAAATCTCATTGAACAGTTGACTTGGATAGAAAGGGGAATAATTCAGTGCAACTCCAGAAAAGATGTCATTTATCTATGATCATACCTTTTGCCATGTTTACGGAGCAGATGTTCAAGGCCATGGTTGGACACTGATTGACAGCCATTCATGCAGACACTGGATAACCTGTGGTAAAAATACACATACCACTGTCAGTACACACGTGTACAGTATAATTAATAGAATATAAGATTCTGCATGTATTTTATGCGAATGACAGAAAAACAGAAGATTATCCCTAATATCCCTCATCAGTGCTGCAATCATTTCTGAAGTATTTCAGAAGAGCAGCTAATTCCTTAAAATATATACAATAATACCTGTGAACAATATCTGTGAACATCAGTTCATTTGCTCCAGGATTCCATGATAGATGACTGTCATGATTTCCTAATAACACATATGCCTCCCACAAATACATGACTTGAACATGTTGAACGGACATGGAGGTTTCAAAATTTACAACCCTGAAAGGGTCAGAAGATTCTCCGACATGAACCTTGCAATGCACCCCCAGCCTTAGGAGTATTGAAGTAGTACTGGTTAGGAACACTTCTGATTACACCACTCAAAGTGTCTCTCAATATACCATGGCTCCTTGTTACAGTATACTGTACTTGGACTTCCTGAGTATTCTACCTCAATCATCACGTTAAAACAGAGAGACGGACTTTAAAATGAATCACCTAAAATGGAGTCTACATTTTGCCAATCGCTTCCACAGCCTCTGTCAAATCTTGGCATTAAAGGCCAGGAGCAATGCACATAGAGTACCACCCACTCTTACGTGTGTATAGAATACTAGAATGGCCGACCCTCCAATGAACGTACCTGTGAGCCGTAGTAGATATAGAACATAGACCATTATCTGTTACAAAGGTCCAGCTCATGTCCAGGTGAGTTAGATGTTTACACCTGACAGATGCTTGTAGTAATATCGAGTCTCCCACTAAAGCACCACGACTACAGCTACTGAAGTTCAACTCCTGTGGAAAAATCAATTCAGAATTTGTCACCATGTTTGCATACGTACCAGATATAATTCAAAGTATTGTACCCAATCGTGAAAATGTAGATGCAACAACAATGTGACCAATATTTAGTATCAATAAAAGACAATCTGTCTACAATCTGTCAAGGAGCAGGGGGCACAATGTGACACACAAGGTACACAATGTGACACACAAGAGCACAATGTGACACAAAAATTGGTTTCCCATTTCCAGGAATTAACATGTACATCAGTCCACATTATAATGTTTTCAAATGTAAAAAGACAACATGACAGAAACAATGTCAGTTATTTGAATATGTCATGTATATGTATTTGAAAACGTTTCAAATTTATGCACCGCATGCCCTGACAAACTTTCCAGGACACCCCATTTCTGTGGTGGACGAAGAAATATATTCTTCATAACTGCTCTCTGATAGGCCTGGCACCATGAACATAATGAGATGAATCAATATGAAACAGAGATCACTCAAAATTCATCAGTTGACAGGAAACAGTGGCATGAGTGGAACTTTTGTATGAAAGTTTGTCAGTTACTTGTCGATGGGCGGTGGTTCCCTCTGGGTACTCCGGCTTCCTTCACAAACCAAACTGACTGTCACTGTATGAGTGAAACAACCTTGAGTGTGACATTAAGTCAAATCACCCCCCCCCCCTTTAAACATGTCACAGTGTGCCCCTTCCTGCTATATAACCTGAAACACTGTGCTCTAAGCATGCATAGTCTAGCAAATTAAGGCCAGTCTTTCATGTAACTTTCTATTGTTCAGGTATTTGTATAACTGAAGAGGAGGAGGGAATTTGGCTTAATGTCACACTCAAGTTTGTTTCACTCATACGGTGACAGTCAGTTTGGTTGGTGGAGGAAGCCGGAGTACCCGGAGAGAACCACCGCCCTTCGGCAAGTAACTGACAAACTTTCACACATGGACCAACTGGGCTCGAACCTGTGCCGGTTCAGCGGGGTGAGGCTAGCGGTCACCAGCGAAACGCCTTAGATCACTCGGCCACTGAGGGCCCCTTTGTATAACTGAAAAGCTGCTCATCTAGACTCCTTGTTGTACCCACAAACTTTATTCTTCTCCATTGTTTAGTGAGCTAGTACAAGATATGGAACCAAAATGTATATGTTGCATATACTCTTCATACTACAAAAAATAGTTATCTATAATCCTGTTTGGTTTTTTGAGTCCATATTTTGACAATTCTGATGTAAAATTAAAGCCATTTTTTTGGTTTTATACCAAATTGCTGCTACCCCCATCTGCAGCCTAGCTAGCTGATACAAACTGAAGTATCATCAATGGTGGCCCCAACAATTGAGGAGAAAGCTATTTGGATAGGATTATTCTATGGCAATAAACACTGTTCACACATGCACAGGTCTCATCTATATCCATGATATCACATGAAAATGCTGACAGAAAGAATCCGAGCTACATTTTGCACTAGAACACATTTTGGTCAATGTTAAAACAGTACATGTTCCTTTTCAGCAAACTGCAGACAGAATAATGTTTCACCTAGATGTACATGTATTACCTCTAAATAATGTCCACAGTGTTGAAACATCTTCTGTAAGCCCTCACTGCTAGCATTAGCACCATGACATTGGACCAGATTGAGTCTACGTGGACGACGCTTACCAATTTCTTCTAACCATTCATCGCAGATATCGTAGCGTTTCTTCATTGTTATGTTATTCCCTTCAGTAAACATGAAACATCACAATTCAACAACATTTTCTTTCACAAATTATTGGTCCAGTGCTAAACAGCTCATTCAATATTATCTCTGAATATAGTTCATATTCTAATCATATGATCAACAAACCCAAATAATTCTCCAGTGGTGAAATGGAGACAACCAACATGCATCAGTCACCATGATCGCTAGCTGGCTTAGTTGTATAATTTTTAAAAGTAAGCTTAAGCCTCTTAAGTTATTTTATATGAGAGTAGATCACATTCATTCCAAACTGTGCAAATGTTCTTAAGGTCAAAGTCACGGTGACAGCGTTACATTCAGAGAAGAGTTGCTGAGGTGTAAAGCTCAACAGTTTACTTACTTGTACATGAATTAACCTTATATTATGGGTTTTGAATAAAATACATGTGTCCCTTTCTGTTACAAGGAAATCAATGAAAAAGGTGAGCAGATGCCAAAAATCAAACATGATTTGCAATGCGTGACAGCGTTACGGCTAAAACACCAGTTTTGACGCTAGTCAGATTTTTATGCAAAATCCTGTGAATTATGTGCAAGCTTTGGATCTCCTCCTGCATTTTCTGTTGGCTAAGTAATCAATCTCCATAGTTGACCTGTAGCCCAAAATCACTTTGTGATATTTCTGTTTCCAGGAGGATTTATATCGGTGTGACAGCGTTACAAAAAATTGTGACAGCGTTACACTACTGATATTACTTCAACCAGAATGGACTGTTTTGACAAAACATTAAGGAAGTGACAAAGAAAGCTTCAGATTTTTAATTATATCCTCAAATTGTATTCTGCACCACAGTTTGGCACAATCTCAAACTCAGTATACGTACCACCATTTAATAATTGGAAAATTCAATATCATACATCACATGATTACTGTACAGGAGCTTCTAGTTAAGATTTCACATACTATATGTCCACACTTTTACATGTATACAGGACATTCAAAAGTAGAAGTTAACAAATTCATTGACCAAGAAGTTAACAAATTCATAGACCAAGAAATTACAAAGTCATAGACCAAATTCTGGCTACCGTTCATTTGCTACTGGTGTCCACTTTTCGTGAAAGTTTTATACTCCACTTTCTAACTATTATTATGCACTGTCAGTATGACAGTGAAAGTGGCAGAAATGCTCATGAACTCATGGGACAAATTAACTTCTTGTTCGTACGAAGTAGGCTCTCATTTGCAAATTGTCCGGTAATGAGTAATCAGTCAGTCAGTCCATCCGAATCCTTTCGTCGACAAAATAAAGAGAACCATTGACATTAGAACCTTGATTTTTGGCATGAATGTGCATTAAGGGACTGTTATCAGCAAGTTCTGAGCTGACCTACTTAGGTGACCTATAAACCTCAAAATTTTGAGAGGATTTCAGGTTATTTCTAGATAGAGGGCCCCCAAGTCATCTCTCGACCGTCTCCCATATTTCTAGATAGAGGGCCCCCAAGTCATCTCTCGAATGTCTCCCGTATTCCTATGAACCATTGACATTACAACCTTGATTTTTGGCATGAATGTGCATTAAGAGACTGTTACCAGCAAGTTCTGAGCTGACCTACTTTTGATGACAATTTGACCTACTTAGGTGACCTATAAACCTCGAAATTGACAAAAACATGTCTCAGGTCAAGGTACACACTTAAATCATATCAAACCCTACTTCGTAGGTCCTGCGACGTTAGTCACCAGGGCCTGATCTAGACTTTTAGTTTGGGCACCCTTACCTGGCGCAGAGTGTGATAAGTTATAGTGAAATAGGCCGCGATGTGGGACTGTCGAAGCCCATGGAAGCTGTGGGAGTATTGAATGGTCTAAATACAGCCTGATAACTTAATATTTGGCAATAGTAATTGCATTAATATAGGTTTCAGCCTGTTCAGAGGGAATTTGCTAACAAAAATATTTTTTTTTTTTTTTTTTCTTTTTTTTTTTCTCATTTGGGCGCCCAAATTCATGGCGCCCAAACCCGTTATAACGGGTTCAAAAACGGCCTGGATCAGGCCCTGGTCACAATGCCATGTTATCATTAACAGTGTTATTTAACAAGAAAACATTCAAGCCACAATAACTCTATATCCCATATCAGCAACTGTTATTAAGAATACAACATAGAATACTGAAATCAGTTTTGAACACCTGGTACCAGAAAGTGTTGAATATCACTAACTAATTCTTCAAATTATTTTAAAAAGAGCCAAAATCGAAGAACAAAGCCATGAAAATTTATGGCTCTTCTACTTCTGTAAACGGATCTCTTGTGAACTTGGCAATATTACGTGCATCCAATATAGAATCACCAAGCTTTGTTAATATCTGAATTTGTCACATCAAGTTCTGGATAACAGAACTTGGTGTCCGACGATGGATGTCTGTGTAAAAATGTTACATTCTCTTGAGCTATAAAGTCGATTTTAGTTTTTTCTAAGTCGTATCTCACCAAGAAGTAGTCACCAGGTCTGGGAGTTTCAGACTGACCGGCAGTTTGGTCATTTGTGTCTTCTGGCTGATCGAAACCCTCATTTATTGTTGGCTGCTTTACATGGTCAAATGAATGAGTGAAATATGCCGGACTACTAAAGAATTTTCTGTACTTGATTCTCTTTGACACATGAGGGCCATCAGCTTCCAGCTGTTGAACCGACAGTGTCCCAGAAACTGGGAAAACGCTACATGTATCCCAGAGCTTGTGTAAATCATTAACCAGTGCCTCCCGTGACAGGGTTACATTTCATGTTACATTTGATGATTGTAACGCTGTCACACGGAAAAAATGTAACACTGTCACGCTCATAGGAGTAATTAAGCAAATATTATTATTGTTATCTTATGTCAGCATTACTAGGCTAGGAAGGTTGAAAGAAAATATATGTATTGGAACCATGTCCTCCTACTCACTAAATAGCTACAGAAACAAGTGCAAAATCGTGACAGCGTTACATGTCTCTAGGATGTTTTCCAAAATATAATTTCAGGATGAAACAAGGAAATGTTAAAAAAATTCTATTTGATTTTAGTGGTTAGTACTATTAACAATAAAAACATAACCAGCCCAGTTCATGTATGCAAAAAGATAGACCATATATATAATATTGAATATATCACTGAAATCTCAACTCCACTGACTTAAATTTTGCTGCATATAGGTGGCGCCACTGGTGTCTAAATTTCTATTTTTATTTTTAATCACTATCAATCTCAGACACCTAAGGCAATATCCTACCATATGCTGCATTGCATCTGTCTAGAAAGTAAAGTTTAAATTTTACGTAAAATGATAAAATTGTGTGATTTTGACCTTAAACTTCCTCTAATAACTCATCGGGCTAAGATAAGATAAACAATGAAAAAAAATGAAGGGTCACCATACTGCTTCTATATATGTTGAGCACATTAATTTGCATGCTCCCTTTGAAATAACTGTTTTTACTGATTTATTAAGAAAATGGGTACATTTCATGTTGAATTTCCCAGAGTTGAATTAGGGTGAGTGCATGAGTGAATAGAATTTAATATCGCTTCCAACAATATTTCAGCTATATCGCGATGAACCAACTAAGCACTATCCAACCCAGTTGCGTACCTGCTACTTCAAGATGTGTGTGTTTGGG
>JAVTVY010046032.1:0-20410 GCA_036873755.1 Hanleya hanleyi
ATTTAGATCGTGATACAATTGATATGTATCACAGCCAGGTATTTCTATTTAGATCGTGATACAATTGATATGTATCACAGCCAGGTATTTCTATTTAGATCGTGATACAATTGATATGTATCACAGCTAGGTATTTCTATTTAGATCGTGATACAATTGATATGTATCACAGCCAGGTATTTCTATTTAGATGGTGATA
Source organism: Hanleya hanleyi (assembly GCA_036873755.1). Taxonomy (NCBI): domain Eukaryota; kingdom Metazoa; phylum Mollusca; class Polyplacophora; order Lepidopleurida; family Hanleyidae; genus Hanleya; species Hanleya hanleyi. The sequence goes on from JAVTVY010046032.1 coordinate 200, forward strand.
CAATTGATATGTATCACAGCCAGGTATTTCTATTTAGATCGTGATACAATTGGTATGTATCACAGCCAGGTATTTCTATTTAGATCGTGATACAATTGATATGTATCACAGCCAGGTATTTCTATTTAGATCGTGATACAATTGATATGTATCACAGCCAGGTATTTCTATTTAGATCGTGATACAATTGATATGTATCACAGCCAGGTATTTCTATTTAGATGGTGATACAATTGATATGTATCACAGCCAGGTATTTCTATTTAGATCGTGATACAATTGATATGTATCACAGCCAGGTATTTCTATTTAGATCGTGATACAATTGATATGTATCACAGCCAGGTATTTTTATACTAGAAATACATGTTCATGCCGTGGAAGTGAATAACATTGCACGTGAATGATACGTTTGGGAGAGGAGAGGAGGATCAGTGTGTATAGTACACACTATGGATCATTTCAAACGGAAAGCCGTTGAAATTATATCCGCCATATAGACATACATGCCATTCTTCATCAAAGCACCTATTGGAAAACCTGTATGCATGAATGTATTGTAGATCGCCACGCTGAATCCAGTCATCAACCCTTTCCTCTCAGTTGGAGATGTGACTCAGTGGGGTAGAGCGTAAAAACAGTCTTGGGGGTGAACAGTACGATGCACTAGCTGCACATTTCTGCTCAGAAATGCCCCTGGCAAATTCTGGTCAGTAGATGACCTTACATGCCATCGAGTTACTGACTGTTTCCAAGAAATTACTGTATAGTTCCTTGCAGTCACTAACTGAACGGTTCTTCGCAGTAATTGACCAGTTCTGCTCAGAACTTGTACAGTACTGAACAGTTTCGGGATAGAATTTATCAGTTCCATACTGTGCTGACTTACAGTACGGGCCTGAAATTTTCCGCGCAGTATCACTAAGTATCCAGCATCAGGGCCTCCCTGAAAAGTACTGATAGATTGTAGTCCTGTATAGCTAGGCAGTTGGTGTCATAGACGACGAGCAATCGCGTCTCATCTGACCGTCCAGTTACTTGCCGACAGATGGTGGTTCTCTCCGGGTACTCCGGTTTCGTCCACCAACCAAACTGGTTGTCACCATATGAGTGAAGTAACATTGAGTGTGCCATTAAACCAAATCCTACCATCAGACCGATATGTGCTATTGTTCTTGTTGAATGTACAAATATGAGTTATCTGTACAATGTATTTATGTTTTAAACAATCTAAAATAATATATTCTCGGTGAGCCTGATCAACATCGCCCAGTCAGATATGTCGCCTCCACTCAAAGTTTCTTAAATTTGGCGATACATATCGCATGCTGATAGCAAAATACGAGCGTAGCGTGCAAAGTCTATGGAGTTACGTTTCGTAACTTGTGTCTAATTCCGCTTAACCCGGGGTTAGGGACCGTATGAACCCATGTACTTCAAGATCCACATGGTGCTCATATGAACAGTCACAATCAAAGCGTGACTGAGATACATCATTCTCTAGATGAGGACTTTACAACGATTATTATCGACTAAGAATACTGATCAGCGATACGGATTATATATTTTTTGAACATCATGATGTCTTGTCGGCATCATTGAAAACTGTTGACCGCTTTTCTCTTGCAGGAAACTAGCCTATCTTTATGTATATTATGATTGTCTTTTTGAATTTGGTGCTAATACTGTTATATGGAATATGGAATAGTTCTTTGGATTATGGACGCGGATAATCTTTAATGGGCGACGGCTGAATTATGAATGACGGGCTAGACGCTTGTAATTCTGTCCAACATAGCCATAGAAAATTCTCATTCTTGGGGACAGAAACCTGTATCCATGGGATTGAGCGCCAGTCAGGTGTGATCAGTCCGGTGTGATCAGTCCGGTGTGATCAGGAAGTTGGTGTCACTGACGACGAAGGGTCGAATATCATGATGTTTTAAATTGGAGCGACATGCAAGAGGTGGGAAAAATTGACGACGTCTGGTGACTAACAAGCAGCCAGAGGAGGCTAAGTCCCCCGCCGAAATGACAGCAATATTTTTTAGCATTATTGGTCTCAGGGGATATACATGAGGACATAGGCGTTGGATGCGGAAGGGTCTTTCTGCCTTCCCAAGTTTTAAAATCAACTCAGAACGGTTGACTGAACGTTTTTGTTGCTTCTGTAATATAGTTTCCATGCAGTGAAGCATGGAAATTATGTAACCGAGAAGCGACCCCAAGTGACATCTCAAGGCATATTATCTGCAACCCAAATTTGACGAGAAGCTGAATGCATCCTCAACCTATTGTCTGGAAACCAAATTTTAAATTTGCCACCAGGTGTCGCCACCTGTAGGCGTAAGTGGCCGAAATGCAATCCCAAGGATCATCTCATGACATGGTGTGTCAGCATACGAACTTTGGGAAGAATCTGAAAAGGGGTTATTGCCCGGAAACCAAATTTAGATTTGTATGCACAAGTGTGCGAAACACATTCCCAAGTGACATCTTATGGCATATGAATACCAAATTTGAGAAGAATCCGATGAGCAGTTGTCAAATTATTGCCAGAAACAAATTTCAGATTTTTCCACCAGGTGTCGCCACCAGTATGCAGAAGCAGGTGAAATACAATCCCAAGGGACATATCATGGCATGGTATCTGCATACCAAATTGGAGAAAAATCTGATGAGCAAAATCAAATTTAGATTTGACACGAGGTGGTGCTACCTGTAAGCACAAGTGGGCGAAACGCAATCCCAAGCGACATCATATGTCATGATATATTCATACCAGATTTAAGAAGAATCTGACGAGCGGTTCTCAAGTTATTACCCAGAAACAAATCTGGTATTTCGCCACCAGGTGGCACCACCTGTAAGTAAAAGTGAACGACAGGCAATCCCACGCAACATCTCCTGGCATGATACATGCATGCTAAATTTGAAGAGATTCCGATGAGCAGTTCTCAAGTTAATGGCCGAAAACAAATTTTGATTTTAACACCTGGTGGCGCCACCTATAGGCGCAAGTGAGCGAAATGCAAGCTCAAGCGACATCTTAGGTCATGGTATTACCCGGAGACAAATTTGGGATTTTGCCACCAGGTGGCGCCACCTGTAAGTGCAAGTGAGTGAAAGGCAATCCCATGCAACATCTCCTGGCATGGTACATGCATGCTAAATTTGAGAAGAATTCGATGAGCATGCAGTTCTCAAGTTATTGGCCAAAAACAGATTTCAGATTTTGTCATCAGGTGGCGTCACTTTTTGAGCAGAAGTGGATAACGCAATCCCAAGCAACATCTCATGGCAAGATACAATGTATGATCATGCCTAATTTGGGAAGAATTTTGATGAGCAGTTCTAAAGTTATTGCACGGAAACCAAATTTCGAGCAACATTTCAAAGCGTTTCAAAGTTATTACTTGCAGCACAAAAGAACGGAAAGAACCCTAGTGAGTAGTGGCGCCAGTTACAGGCAGATCTTTCTGAAACGCAATACCAATCAACATCTTGTCACACGGAATGCATATGCCAAATATTGAAGAAACTAGATACAGTCGATCGAATACGATTGGAGGCATGCCTTTTGCATCTTTAGTAAAGGAAACATTCATTATTTGTGAAGAAAGTAAAAAAAGTAAAACTTAGGAAAAACATCATTAACATGGCCGCATAAGATGCCTTGAGGGTAGGTACCCACATACCAAATTTAAAAGAATCCATTACGGTCCAACAGTTACTGTCCGGAAATGCAATTTTACCTTGGCCCTCAGGTAGCGACATGTATAGGCAGATCGGCATAAAAAATAATCCCAACCGAGATCTTGAGGCAAGATCCCTTGACATTGGAAACAGAAAATGTTAACTTGGCCTACAGGTGGCGCCCCCTATGAGCAGATCGACAAGAAAAACAATACCAAGTGAAACCTTCAGGTAAGGTACATGTATACCAAACTTGGAGAGAATTCATTCAAGTATTAAAAAGTTATTGTCCGGAAACATAATTATAAATTTGCCCCCAGGTGGCACCACCTATATGTGGATGGGCATGAAAAACAATGCCAAACGAGAAATTGGGGCGAGGTACCTACACACCAAATTTGGAATGAATCGGTTCAGGTTTTCAAAAGTTATTGTCTGGAAACACTTAACTTAGCTTTCAGGTGGTCCCCCGATCAACATCAAAAACATTCTCAAGCCAGATCTCAGGCAAGGTACCACCCCACCAAATTTGGAAAGAATCCTTAACGTTTTCAAAAGTTATTGTCCGGAGATGCAATTTTAACTTGGCCCGAGGTGGCGTTATTGTCTGGAAACACTTAACTTAGCTTTCAGGTGGTCCCCCGATCAACATCAAAAACATTCTCAAGCCAGATCTTAGGCAAGGTACCCCCCCACCAAATTTGGAAAGAATCCTTAACGTTTTCAAAAGTTATTGTCCGGAGATGCAATTTTAACTTGGCCCGAGGTGGCGCCACTCAGAAGCGGATTTGCACGAAAATCAATTCCAAGCAAGATCTATAGACAAGGGACATATTTACCAAGTACAAAAACATGGGTCTGTGCCTGATGAATTGAAACCTTGTGGGGTTGCAATTATCCCAATATTGCAGACAAGACACAAATTTCAGCTTCTGCCAAGATATATTGGAGATATATATGCTCAAACACAATATATGAGGGACGGGTGAGGGCTAGTTTGGGAGATAGAGGGCGTGGCTCGGCGCCCTGGGGATGGGGACATGCTCTTCTTGAGGGTAGTGGTAGGTGTGCTGACATGAAAGCCATAGAAAGCTCCCTGTACATGAAATAACCACAACCACTCTGACAACTGCATGCCATCATCTTTCAGTCCGAAATACCACAAGGTGGAATTCAATTCAATTCAGGAAATTGATCATATGCACAGTGTGCACCCAAACTTTAGAAACTCAGTTGTAATTAATATAGTACGTTACATGTGTGGACACAAATGGTTCCTGCAGGAGCTTTACGGTAAATCATATGATCTGAGATACAATTATTTGATAGCAAAATTGAAGGAAATGTTGTCCTTCATTTAAGACGACACGAAATTCAAAAACCAGGGGTTCGGTACTGCGGAGATTTCCCCGCCAGTTATTTCATATTATACTTCTGAAATAAAATATGGTTCATGCAAAAGCTTTAGGGTAAATCATATGATGTGGAATAGAATGATTTCATAGCAAAATTGAAGGAAATGTTGTCCTTCATTTAAGGCGACACGAAATTCAAAACTAACACGGGGTGTTCGGTACTGCGGGGATTCCCCCGCCAGTTATTTCATATTATAGTTCTGAAAAATAAAATATGGTTCCTGCAAAAGCTTTAGTGTAAATCATATGATGTGGAATAGAAGGACTGGACAGCAAATTTAAGAAAATGGTGTCCATTTAAAGCGACATGAACTTCAAAACTAACAGCGAGAAGCGGAAGAAAGAATAAAAAATGACAAACGCATTTAGGGATGCCTAATTATTAGACAAAGCATTTGGAAGTTATCGCTTGTGAAGAATTTGAATGGAAACCACGGACATGCACAGAAGATTGTAACAAGACCCAGTGGCGCCACCTTCAGGTGGATCTTGCTGAAACGCAATACCAACCCATGTCTGGTCGACAGGAGTGTATATGCTAAATTTCGAAGGAATCCGACAAAGTTTTTGGAAGTTATCGCCTGTAAAGAATTTGAACAGACATCGACAGACATAAGAGAGCAAGACCCATTTTAACTGGAACGGACACGAAGAAGCGAAACTCAGTGGCACCACGTTCAGGCAAATGTTACTGAAATCCAGTACGCAACCGCGTCTTCTCACAAGGAATGCGTATGCCGAATTTCGGAAGAATCCAAGAAAGCATTTGGATGTTATCGCTTGTAACTGACATCCACGGACACAAAGAAGCAAGATCCATTTTGACTCAGTGGCGCCACCTTCAGGCAGATGTTGCTGAAATGCGATACCGACTGTCGTCTTGTCGCAAGGAATGCGTATGCCGAATTTCGGAAGAATCCAACAAAGCGTTAGGAAGTAATCATTCGAACAGACATGCACGGACATCCGCGGACATCCACGGACACATAGAAGCAAGAACCATTTTAAAGTCCCCCGGTCGCGTTGCTGCGGGGGACAAAAAGCAACCATATGACTCTACAGGAAATGCATCCCTCGGCACCTAACATTCAGATCCGAGAATACGGTGAATTCTCGGACGTATCCTGAGTATCTCAGCCGCGCTTTTATTGCAGCTGTTCATGTGGAGACTATGAAGTATCCACAAGGTCCCCAGCACCGGCTTAAGCGGAATTAGATACGCTAGCTCGGGAGCTGTGATGATAGACCAGCTCATACAACTCATCTGATGTTAATGGATGAGCATCGTGGACGTCTGATGGAGCAAACGCATCAACATGGGGTAAACCTGGTAAATGCAAGAATACCCAGAAGAACTAACCTGTTATGCCCGACGTCGTACGGCTTAAATTTCCCACCAAAAAAATAAACCTACATGTATTTGTCGAGTGACATGTACAGAGGGCGGGCCTCAGGGACTAACAGTCCACCGGATGAATCTTACTATATTCAGGTGATAAATTGGAGCGCTATGCAAGAGGTGGGAAAAATTGACGACGTCTGGTGATTAAAAAGCAACCACATGACTCTACAGGAAATGTATCCCTCGGCACCTCACATTCAGATCCGAGAATACAGTGGATTCTCGGACGTATCCTGAGTATCTCAGCCGCGCTTTGATTGCAGGTGTTCATGTGGAGACTATGAAGTATCAACACGGCCCCTAGCACTGGCTTAAGCGGAGTTAGATACGCTAACTCGGGAGCTGTGGCGATAGACCAGCTCATACAACTCATCTGGTGTTAATGGATGAGCATCGTGGACGTCTGATGGAGCAAACGCCTCAACATGGGGTAAACTTGGTAAATGCAAGAATACCCAGAAAAACTAACCTGTAATGCCCGACGTTGTACGGCTTAAATCCGAACCACTGGTCTGACATTCTTTTTTTCGAGATGTATTTCCGTATCCCTGTATAGTATTTCAGTCTCATTAGATGATTGTGTATGGGAAATACGGAGCAAGAGACCATTACCAAATACAACAAGCAAGCGTGTGATAACATGCAAGGATGTTTGGAACATATAGCGGCTGAATCTGGCAATAATTAGTGTAACCTAGCTACACCACAGATACTACCCCACAGATACTACATCATATATAGTACACCACACACTGTCAGAAGGACATGGTTGACCACTTTCTGCATGTTCGAACGCGCATCATGGTCATGAAAAATGTTCCCATAGTGACCATAAAAGGGATTGTTCAACCATGCATGGTCGGTCACGTTTGTACCAGGTATTGTTTGGTCAGAGCTACCATGTTCTACTGACAGTGTATATACTACCCCACAGATACTACCCCCAAAACTTATATTCTCACGTCATCCCAAAAATATACAGTCTCGGCCACAATGGTGGGTGCATTGGTAAAAAAAAATCGAGACTTTGTCAGAATAGCGTAGATCTGGCGAACTCGGTTGATCCCTGAGTATTTCTTTCGACGGTTCGAAAATCTCCGAATGATTACCAGTTTTCCTAATCTTTGTTCCACAATCTATCTGTGTTGAAAGTTACACTGGTAAGCATTTGCAATTAAAAATTATTTGCAACCACATCTTCATTTAATGTTCTTTGGAATGCTGGTTTTCTGTCTTGAGCGTCACTTGGAAGCTATGCTTACCGTAAGGTTTTGTAACCCATGAATGAAGAAATTGCATCATTCTGTTGCAAAAGCAGCTTCATATTGCTTTAGGAGAATAATGCGAACACCCCTTGACATATATAAACGATCAGACTGCTCGGATATGTGTTCTCTGGTGTTTGAGTCAGGGGATATACGACGCTGAGGTCAGCCCTCAAAACTTGTTTTTCACCAAAATGTCACTCGAACAGCTTAACAACGACACAGATCCTGATGAACAGAGGATGCAAACACAAGCGACCAAATCCAATTTAACCCAACATCGTCGACGCCTCGTGTCGGCCCCATATTGACATTGTCTGGCAGCTGGTAGATGATTTCAGCAGGTTGTTCTTGTCGTGCTCAGGGTTCCTTCTCCAAAGTGAGGTATGACAGTCTAAGCTCGACGTATTGTGTCATAAAGGTGTAAAGTAAACCCGGCACATGAAAGACAGTTACCATAAGAGTTGGTTGATTCAAAGTGTGGATCGCAATACACTTCTTCTGATAGTCTGAAACTAACCTTTCAACAAAAAGTCACTAAGGCGCATTTCAGGAATGCATACGGGAGCAACATCATTTGTTGCGTTCGAGCAGCGTTTGAGGAGTAGCATGCAAGATAGAAAATTAATGCACCTGCAAGTCAGAGTGGTATGTTGGCGAATTTCCATTAATCGATTTTGTAAAACCACAGCCCATCATCCAAGCTCCTTAGATTTCAAGTTCACGGAATAGTTGTTGGAGGCGAGGCGTTGTGTAATTGAGCCAAGGTATGTTCTCACGATACATTTGAAGAGATTGGAAGTTGGCTTTCTCAAAAAATTGAGAGTAGCCCGATTTTTTTCTGCAAAAAAACCTTGTGAGTATCATACCATGGCGTTTTACGCCAATAAGTGACGTTCGACGTGGAAACGCATCATACCAATGAATGTCGACATACTACAATTGTGGTCGCAAGTATTTCCTAAATTCGAAAAGATTACGGTCGATAGTTTTTTGGAAAACAAATCGCTTTTCATTCGCTTTGAAGTTCTCAGGAATTTGCCTAGATCAATGATAGTTCGCCTGAAATGGTTCGCTATTCGAATTCCAATACAGGTAGATTGTAGAACAAAGCTCAGGCAAACAGGTCATCATTTGGAGATTCACGAACCGTCGAAAGAAATTTGAAGAATCATTCTGATTCTCCCAAACTACGCTCTTCTTTCAAAGTTTCGAATTTCTTACCCATGTACCAAACATTGTGGCCGAGACTGTATCATAAGCACAATGATTCTGTGATGTTATTGTGTTCCTGTATATCTGCCATGCTGTTACTTCTGTTATTCACAGGGAGAACTTGGTTGATATTCCAACAACGTCCTGATGTGTATAATTATATTATTGCACAAATCAAACGTTAGGTAGATGACGTCTTCTTCATTTGGATAACCCCTGTGTACTTATTCCCGCTCGTATCATTTGAATGACACCACACGGTGTCCAGAGGGGACATGTACGTCAGAACTGTGCCTTTAGACAAGGAAAGAATGTCACTCTCACTCTATATTCATATGACCGTTAAGCTGGGAGCATGATAGATTCCTAAAGCCGTATAAAGGCATTGATTAAAAAAACACGGAATGGCTGAAAAAAACTTATGCTTTGGTAAATTCAAATGGGATCTGTACACCCTTTCGTGGCTCTGAAAATAATAGGGATTCGACGTAAAGGAACATAATGATATCTTGTCGGCATCATTGAAAAGTGATAACTGCTTCTCTTTTGCAAGACATTTGTTTATATATAATTTAATTCATGCTGCGTGAAGCTAATATGGTTTTGTGAATTTTCGATTATAGACGCAGCAATCTTCATGAACTGGCTTATGAATGTCGGATCTGAGACAGTTTAGTTTCTCAAAAGTTGCATTAAAAAGCCTACACGTGGCTGTATAAACATACTCACAAAGCAAGCATGGTAAAGATCTGTTTAAGCATGCTATTGAAATAACAAATACCTGAGCTAGCTCCAAGGTAAGTGGTTATTATATAGATATATAATACATCCGGTGAACAGGATAAACAGCATAACAGGATCAAATGCCGTAAACGATGTAAATTTCGCTCCGCCAGAACATAACCTAATTTCCTTTACCTTTAATCTCATTTCAGCCATTAAATATTCCAACTAACAGTATTTACACATACCTTCTGTTGGATATTCATATGTAAACTAATAAATGTCTGCTAAGTGCCCTGTGTGCTGGAATAAGTTCATGTCGATATAATTTGTTGGATCAGGCGCTCCGTTCGAGTAATGAATCGCGGAAAATTGGCGAAATAAGTAAAAACGTGGAAAACCTATACCTTGTCCTACTACAGGCTCCATGGTAAAAGTATAATAGATTTTTGCTTCTGTTTTCTATTATGTCATCAGATATACAGGTGCATGTGATGTCCATTTCATTAAGGTGTACATTTTATCTGAAGCTGTGGATTTAGTCGCTGATGTCGATATCCCTCGAGAAGGCTGGGCGTGTTGGATAACTTTAACAACTGGGGCTCAATTAGCTTGGCTTGTTGCTCGACTTGCATATTTTAACAGCTACGGTTCCCGAGAAACTCAACGGTGGCCGGAACGACTAGAAAAAGTGCATTAAGCTCGTAGCTGGTGCTTTAATTATTGATACGCTAATGGCGGTTCCTCGAAATCAACAGTTTACACAAATGATCGCCGTCTTGAATTATGGACAGTGCTCAAACCCGCTGGGATTACCGCTAATGGAAGGGAGCCTGATCGACTGTTTCTCCGTTACTTAGATGGCGTCCCCGACGTAATACGGCCAAGTTTTAACTGCATTAAACTCGTCAAATGTTATATCGGCGAACAAAATATATTGGCATGAGATTCCCTTGGGACGGTGTATGAAACAAGCAAAGTGTCTCTCATCAACAATTCCTTTGCATGTTGGTACTACACAGATTTTATATGGAAACTAAACTAGCTTTTATATGAGGACAATATGTTGTTGATATACTTGTAGCATATAGAGTTACAAAGGGGATCAATATAAATAAGGCACCATGAAACCATAGCAGGACAGGTTCAGTTACATTATTCAACATTCTAATACAAGTGTCTAGTCCGTCATTCAATATTCAACCGCCGTCCATTAAAGAACTTCCGGAATGGACAGTTGACATACGTTTTGTGTACGCCTTCTGGAAACAGCTATTAATGTAGATTTGTATGTAGCATTTTGGGAGTCCAGTACATTTATGGTATATTGGTATGTGGTAGGAATGAAATATCTCTTTTCGTGAGAAACTGTTTGTGTTTCTTGAATAAATCTTCCAAATTAAGCCCATTGGAGGAGTAAGTCGATATAGAAGCACGTGAAATAGCTGTATTCAACTCCTTAACCAAGACCTGGTTAAGGAGTCTGCTGGAACTACTTTGGAGGTTCTCAATATTTGTTTTGCCCTTGCGAGTGTATTCCTGTCGATGTTATGGCTTGAGAGTAATTAAAAATATTACTTGCTATTGATTTCGTGGATTGATACATGGCGGTTCCGTGTTGAAATCATAGGGTGCAGCATTGCAAGCATCTGGTCATTCAGAATTGTGGGTATGTTTAGCATGTTCAATCTAGAAATATCAAGAATAGCCGACCTTGGGGTGTTTCGATCGTTTTCACTGGACGATACATTGGAAAATACGCTATATTTTGACAAATTTTAGATGTGATTGGTGGGATTATGTATTCGAATGACACAGGTATTTGGACCTCATTGGTCAATTGATCAAGGATCGGCAGATGTAACGTATGTAGTGTGTCAGCTAAATCCTTTAAATATCTAACAGTAATTCGGTCGTGTCTTGTCAATTGATTAAACTTTCTCCGACCATGGCTGCGATGTCCCTTTCATAATGTTTAAATAGTTGGGTAATATTGGAACTTTCTGATCGGCAGTTTGTAAGTGGTGGGAAAAGATGCCGGAGTACTGAAATGAAGGCATATGACCCCACAGGCCAATAGTCTGCGTGCATATCTAAAAACACCACATGGACCAGAAATGATTCATGCTAGCATTTGTATCTCAGCCACGCTTTTATGGTAGATGTTCCTCTAGGCATGTTCGAGCGCTTTATCACTGTCATTTAAACCGTACGGAAATATTCAACCAAGTTCCAGCATCCAAAATGATATCCCATCCAGAATTGCTCAATCAAATCTAGGATGGGTGTCCGTGGCAGATGGATAGATAATATCTATAATCTTTGAATGGTCTTTCCAACATAATGTTGAAAACACTACTTACAGGAAGCTAGATGAATACAGTTTGTTGTAGAACAATTAAGGTTAAGATATGAATTAGCAGATTAGGATTTTACAGTTAATGAAGAACAGAATAAAATTGAATTGTTCAAATGTTGACATGTGAGGCAACCGTTATGCCCACATTTGCAAATCGTGAATTTAGTATAATTTGAACTAGGAGCTAAACAGCCCTGAATTGCAATTTTGCAAGGTTTGGTGTCAAAACCTTGATTAACCCTGTGCTAAAAACTTTGGCAACTTTAACTGGAAAAGGTCTTAGTGAATATCCATCCGTAGTTAGAGACTCAGCCGGAGAACCTGGACTGGAGTCCCTCAGATTCTTTAGCTGTGATCATAATGACAGTTAATTCATTGGGCAGGGGCCCAACCTCGAAATCAACTAACTAGCCAGTACAGAAACACACGAGGTTGAATTCTAGGCGTCAGATCCGACATTCAATATTCAGCCGTCGTCCACAAAAGAATCTCCGCGTCAATAATCGAAACACCTCTTTCATACGATAGCTAGCATCAGTTTCAAAACACACAGGAAATAAACTAAAAAACAGATGGTTTTCTGCAACAGAAGAGCGGTCAGCATTATCGAATGATGATAATAAATCATCGTGATATCCTTTTCATAAAACCCTTATCACTGACCAGAATTCTTTATCCAAATGAATTTCCAAGTCGTTATCGAGAGAATGATGTATCTCAGTCACGCTTTGATTGTGATTGTTCATTTGAATACCATGGTGATATTAAACACATGATGTGCAAAGTGCACCCGGCACTGGGTTAAGTGGAATCAGACACAAGCTACAAAACGTATCGGCAGATGCCATGCACGCTAAGATCGTATTTTGCCGTCAGTGTACGATATGTATAACAGAATTTGAAAAACTTTGAACGGAGGCGTTTGGTGGTATTGCTTTGTTTGATAAGGTTCTGTAAAAATGTTCCGTGGCGTTGATTATCGTCACAATTAGCACATAATTGATACCAGGCGACATCTGTATACGCCCTGCGCTGGTCCTGTTGGAATATTGCTAGCCACGAGTGGGTAGTTATAGATGTCAGAATTGTAAGTGAGTGAATGAGTGAATCAATATGAGTTAACGTCACTTTCAGCACTATTTCAGTCATATTACGACGTTTGGTTCCTATTCCTTTTCACACCCAGAAACCACACAGTATAGGGTCCTATTCCTTTTAACACGGGTGGGGTCCTATTCCCTTTCACACTCGGGAACCCCACGGGTGCCCTAGTTAGTCGCCTCTTACGACAAGCTCTCTGAGGAACTGAGGCCTATACTTACCATGACCTGGAGTGTGCACAACGACACCCCAGGTCAATCCTCGGGAGCCCCACAGGGCGTCAATCGTCTCTCACGTCGTACAAGATCAGTAAAAATGGTCATCTGTTCTTTGTTAATTTATCTAGAGTTTAGTCGTTACATACACATAAATGGCTGCATCAAAATTTGTACAGTTTACAACAAAATGTATGACATACATGTAGTGAAGTATAACAAAGAGTAGCATGATTTCAACAATGTACAGTCAGTGAGACTGATGGACTTTTTGCATGATTGCATTCATTTTTTTCAATGTGGATAGTGCTATATACATATTATATATATATTGTTTTGTTCATAAATAAAACATACAATGGGTGGATAAAGTACAGAGATGAAGTACCATTTCATGTGATCAATTCATATACAAAATAAATGTAAAACTTTAGATGACTAAAAACACCACAGGTGGACATTGTTTACTGACTCTGTAGAGTCGACGTGAGAGAATGCCCTTGTCATTCTTGTAAAGGTATAGCTCAAAATGTGATCTTCTCAAATTTGGTGATACATATTGCATGCTGATAGCAAAATACGAGCGTAGCGTGCAAGATCTATGGCGTTACGTTTCGTAACTTGTGTCTAATTCCGCTTAACCCGGGGCTAGGGGCCGTTTGAACCCATGCACTTCAAGATTCTCATGGTGCTCACATGGACAGTCACAATCAAAGCGTGACTGAGATACATGATTCTCTATATGTCGACATTACTACGAATATTATGGATTAAGAATACTGAACAGCGATGCGAATTTGATATTTTTGGAACATCGTGATGTCTTGCCGGCATCATTGAAAACTGCTGATCGCTTCTCTCTTGCAGAAAACTAGACTATGTTTATGCATACTATGATTGTCTTTTTGAATTTGGTGCTAATACTGTTACATGGAATATGGAATCGGTCTTTGGATTATGGACGCGGATATTCTTTAATGGACGACGGCTGAATTATGAATGACGGACCAGACGCTTGTAATTCAATCTGGACTATCAGTGGTTTGCTTCAATTCCAGTGAAAAATATAGAGATCGTCTATATGGCGTTTAATGAACGAGAATGAACGGATTTTGAAATGGTTATCTTTTGACAATAGGCTTATTCATACGATAACAGATCTGCCAAATGTAGTGCCCAATTTTTACCCATCAGGATCTCTAGACGTTGTTCATATATGGTGTAACCGAATTTCACATAAATATTGTCAATGAGAAATTCAAGCAAGTCTACAAACAAAGAAATATATCAAGAATGATATCCTTCATGTGCACTAGAACTGAAGAATGTCTTATGGCTTCTGACATTAACAGACCGGTATAGTTCTATTGAACACCTATATTATATAGCGGTGATGAGGAATAGTAGTATAGAGGGTCAAGATATCCCAAGTATGCATGCCTATACGGTATGTGTCCTTTGCCATCTAGTTCTTCCTTCAGACCTTTTGATTTTTCAAGTATCCAAATGCATTCGACGTTGGAATTTTTGGAAATGGCAGCACAATAATTTCCCAAAGTGATTTTACTGCACGCAGGGCTCTTGTTAACAGAGTGTACAGAAGTTTCGTTGTACAACTTTTCGAACCAGCTACAAATCTATCTTTGTGTGGTATTTTATGCGTTATGAAAGTCCAGTACAATTTCCCTGAGAAACTGTTTGCGTTTGTTGAACAAACCTTTCATAATTATTCCAGTGGAGAAGTGAGTCGATCCAGAAAGCAGGTGGAATAGTTGTACTTAACTCCTTGCTGGTTGTACTTAACTCCTTGCTGGTTACGGAGTCTGCTGGAACAATAGGGAATTTACTTTGGAGGTCCACAAAAACGTCTACCATGGTGTCTCTCAGTGTATGTCTTGCTTGGAGAAGAGTAGCGACAACCTCGCCAATGGGACTATCCATGAATGTCGACGACTCACAGTCACACGCTTAATTTGGCACCGAACGTGTATTCGTTCCCGTTAAACTCTTTTCTGATTTCGGTAAGGAATACATGGCGGTTCCGTTAATAATTAGTGGTACAGTAATGCGAACCTCTGGGCCAGTAGTAGGGAGAAGACGGGACGAGGTAAGTTTTCCAGGGAGGTAACTCTTGGTCCCCTTTTTCCGCCAGGGGGTGCCACCAGTCCCGTATGACGTCACTTCCGGTCTGGGTGAATGGAGCGTGACCTTGCCGTATGACGTCACTTCCGGACTGGGTGAATGGGGCGTGACCTGTGAACATGATAGGATATGTACTGACCTGTCTGTGGGGACTCAATGTCGTTCATCTCCGTGTCTTTTCGGTGAGAGGAACATGTACTGGTGTTTTTCCCACAATGTCGTTCACCTCCGTGTCTCTTCGGTCAGGTCCGTGTCTTTTCGGTGAGGTCCGTGGGAACATGATAGGAGATGTACTGACTTGTCTGTGGGTTTTCCCCACAATGTCGTTCACCTCCGTGTGTCTTCGGTCACCTCCGTGTCTTTTCGGTGAGGTCCGTGAAGATGTGACGGAGGTGACCGAAAGATGTGACGCAGGTGTGCGAAGAGACACGGAGATCATCGAAAAGACCCGAATGTCATCACCGAAGAGTTACGGAGGTGACCTAAGCCTATGTGAGGGGGCATCCGAGGGGCTGGGTGTGGGGTTGGAATATGGTCATTCTGCGCAAACGCGGTAGACCAAGGGTATGGAATACACGTTTTGGGATCTAGGGGAGCCACTAGTGGGTCGATGGAGTCGTATGAGGTATCAATGTGAAGCATTCGTGAAGGCGCGTCCGACGGGCTGAGTGTGGGGTTGAAATATCGTCATTCTGCGCATGCGCGGTAGACCAAGGGTATGGAAATAGCCGTTTTGGAGTTTAGGGCAGCCACTAATGGACCGATGGGATCGAGTGAGGTATCCATGTGAAGCCTATGTGAGAGGGCATCCCACTGGGTGGACGTGGGGTCGCAATATCGTCATTCTGCGCATGCGCAATAGACAAAGTGTATGAAAATAGACGTTTTGGAATGTAGGTGAGCCACTAATGAGCCGATGGAGTTGAGTGAGGTATCAATGTGAAGCATCCGATTGGATCCGAGGGGGCATCCGATTGGACTAGTGTCTCGGCCGTTGTCCACATTCTGCGCATGCGCAGACAGGGAATTCTGGGAAAAGGGTGTGGAAATAGACGTTTTAGGATTTAGGTGAGCCCCTAATGATCCTATGGTGTCGTATGAGGTCTTATTTTGAAGCTGTCACGAGGGAGCATCCGCCTGGGCTAGTGTGTCGTTCGTTGTCAATAGTCTGCGCATGCGCAGTCTGGCCGTAGTATAGAAATAGACGTGTTGGGGTTTAGGTGGGCCCCTATTGGGCCGATGGGATCGAGTGAGGTATCCATGTGAAGCAGTCGTGAGGGAGTATCCGACGGGGTGGGTGTGACGCGGAACTGACGTCATTCTGCGCATGCGCAGTAGAGAAAGTGTATGGAAATAGACATTTTGGCGCCGACAGGGGTCACTATGGGTCCGATGGAGTCGTATGAGGTCTTATGTTGAAGCTCTTGTGAAGCAGCATCCGATTGGACTCAGGATTCGTCCGTGTTCAAGGGTCTGCGCATGCGCAGTCTGGTCGTAGTATAGAAAGCAGGCATGTTGGGGGATGCGTGGGGGTGTGTGTGTGACCCACCACTAGGGGTCCCTGGTTGGGGTTGGGTGGTGGTGTGGGTTCTGCGCACAGACGTCAATTCCGGGTTTCACTAAAACTACCTTCGAACACAGAAGAGTTTCAATGTTCCCCTTAGACGTAGGGGTCCGGATGTTCAACCTTCAGGGTTTTTTCCGGCCCGCCCGGCCCGGCCCCGCCCCGGCCGCAGCGCGCGCGCGCGCCTTATCCGGCCGCACGTCTGGGCGGGTGAATTTCGGATTATCCTAGGCCACTGATGGGCTACTTTCTCCACGGTGTTCGAAGCCAGTTTCACCGAATCCCCACATGTCTGTTATAGCCTTCATGCATTATGCTCATATAGAAAACACACAAGACAGGGTTTTTTTGGGTGAGATCTCATTTTGTTTTTTTATTCAACAACAACAAAGTGAGAACAACCACGTGAAAACTGACGCCCAGAACAGGGGGCTTGTACATTGAAATCGATAAAACTTAAGCCCAGAACAGGGGGCTTGAACATTGAAAGAACTTAAGCCCAGAACAGGGGGGCTTGTATATTGAAATAACTTAAGCCCAGAACGGGGCTTGTACATTGAAATGATGGGCGGCCCAGTCATATACGAGTACATCTCGGTCCTCGGCCTTGGGGTACTCGTCAAACATCTGTACGATGGTAGATAAGGGTCTTCCCCGGCATCGATGGTACAGGTAAAACAAGCAATATTGTCCGCACACGCTACTGGTCAGGCTTTGCAACGTTTGACTGTTCCAACACCACGTCTCTGTGCCTTGATCCATGAAGTCTGTTAAATCGGGATGGAGGGGTGGCAGGCCATACGGGTCAAAGTATTCGCCCTGCTGTTCTGTCAAGTACACGGCCACCCAATGTTCACCGGGCCGATCCATCGGGTCCGTGTTGAGAACGTAAGCAGCAGGATACATACGGTCTAATGGGAACACATCTCGGCCGAACACCCCTTGAAAGACCATACGTGTCTCTGGGTCATTCTCCAGCACGATGGTTATCTGGTCTGTATGCATGTTAGGTGGAGAAGTCACACAGGACGTTGCGCGCTTTGTTCACTTGAATGATGTTGTCAAACTCGGCGTAGCAGATCACATTGACGGTGCTCCGGAGGGCTCGTGCAAAGTGGATTTCCAACCGTAAATTGCCTTGCTTGGCGAGGGCCAGCTGATGGTCGTTCTCTAAGGTGGGGGTCAAATCGAAACAGAACAACGTGTATCCGTTCGCGTAGTCCTCCCGACTGATCATATTCCCTTCGTCCTGGTTGATTTGACCGGTGGCTGTAAACAGGCTCTGATAGGCTCGAATGAAATTCGCGCGCCCAAAGTTCAGTGTTAAGGCCGTGGCTGGGACCTGCTGTCCAGCCACATGCAGGGCCACAAAATTGATGCCGAAATGTTTCTCTGGTAGGCTCCGCTGAAACTGGTATTTTCCACACAGGCCAGGATCAATCGCTTGGGTAGTTCCCCCAGGAACAGGTTTTCTTTGTTGGCGCTCATATTTCCAGCAGACACAGAGAACACTTTGGTTTGCACACGTCGGATAGGGTACTGGGCTGGTTTTGTTTCCATTGACGATCTTGGCTTTCACATACAAGTATGTATGGGCTAAATCCACATAGGCCGTATCCGCATTACTGATGGTGACCTCGATGGGCCCTGTTTCGTTGACGCTGGAGAGCGGGAGATGCTCCACCCATAATCCTTGTTCGGCACTGATCTGTGTGGGCGGCACGGTCCACAAATCAAATTCACTGTTGGTGGAGGGGCAGGAATCTGCGTGGATCAAGGACATGTTTTAAGAAAAGATATCCTGGGTCTTCGATGTGCGTCGTCGCTGGGTCGGTCGTCGACTGGTGCGTGGTCTCGGTGGTGCAGGTCTTTTATTCCCTACGGTGCGTTGTGCTTTGGCCACCAAGACGCCTCCTGCTTCTTTGGCCCGCCGTTTGAAGGCTTCTTTGGGTGCCGTACCCCCCAAGACATCACCGGCGACTTGCAGTCCACTGCGTACCGCTTGTTTGCCGAATGCTTTCACCCCACGCGTCATCAAGGGCAGGAACGTTTTGACGATGCTCCCGAGTATGTTCCCCAGTCCATGTCCTCGTTGCATGCGTGCACCACTAAAGACCGGAAGGCCACCGCCGGCCTGTTGGGCATAATAGTCCATATAGCTGCGTGCATCGCACTCGTAAGGCACCTTCATTATACAAAGTGGGGAGCACGTGCTTCTCGAAAATGAAGTGTCAGCACCACTTTCCCGCGTTCGAATGCCACCGGTCGTCCCGTGTCATCTCTTATATCCACCGTGATAGTGTTGATGTGGGTTTGTCGTACGGGTAGGTAGAGCATGTGGGTGAAACTGTGTGTGACTTGATTTCCATACGTCTTTTTAATGGGCACCATCCGTAACAGAGGTGTGTTGATATCGCCCACGATGTGGTTGTCAAACATCTGTACGATGGTAGATAAGGGTCTTCCCCGGCATCGATGGTACAGGTAAAACAAGCAATATTGTCCGCACACGCTACTGGTCAGGCTTTGCAACGTTTAACTGTTCCAACGCCACGTCTCTGTGCCTTGATCCATGAAGTCTGTTAAATCGGGATGGAGGGGTGGCAGGCCGTACGGGTCAAAGTATTCGCCCTGCTGTTCTGTCAAGTACACGGCCACCCAATGTTCACCGGGCCGATCAATCGGGTCCGTGTTGAGAACGCAAGCAGCAGGATACATACGGTCTAATGGGAACACATCTCGGGCGAACACCCCTTGAAAGACCATACGTGTCTCTGGGTCATTCTCCAGCACGGTGGTTATCTGGTCTGTATCCATGTTAGGTGGAGAAGTCACACAGGACGTTGCGCGCTTTGTTCACTTGAATGATGTTGTCAAACTCGGCGTAGCAGATCACATTGACGGTGCTCCGGAGGGCTCGTGCAAAGTGGATTTCCAACCGTAAATTGCCTTGCTTGGCGAGGGCCAGCTGATGGTCGTTCTCTAAGGTGGGGGTCAAATCGAAACAGAACAACGTGTATCCGTTCGCGTAGTCCTCCCGACTGATCATATTCCTTCGTCCTGGTTGATTTGACCGGTGGCTGTAAACAGGCTCTGATAGGCTCGAATGAAATT
>JAVTVY010046033.1:0-21582 GCA_036873755.1 Hanleya hanleyi
CCATCAAATCTTTCCCCTTCAAAAATCATGTGGACTTCGATTGCAACGCACACAACGACAAGGCCAATCTCACGCTCAGCCCCAACGTGAGTGTCGAACTCAGTGCTACCCTACAGCAAATGCTGGGTTTCAATTACCAGGGGTACGCTGGCCCCACCGGCGAGATAGGCCACATCCCGATGGACATGCGTGGTGGTATGTATGGCCTGTACGTCTACTCGGACGTGGTCGATGCACACATTGTCGGCGACAGCAACGTACCTCTACTGCGCATCTGCCCGGTGAAAGGCACGTATGGAGCTCAAGTCACCCACAGTTTCAGGCATATCGTGTATCTACCGGTCAGTCAGACCGATATTAGCTCCATCGTCCATCGTCATCGATATAAGAGACGACACGGGACGACCGGTGGCATTCGAACGAGGAAAAGTGGTGCTGACACTTCATTTCCGTCAAGTCCGAGTGGTTCACTTTGCATAATGAAGGTGCCTTATCAATGCCATACAGCCAGTTACGTCGATCATTACACCAAACAGGCCGGGGGTAACTTTCCTGTCTTTGCGGGTACACGCATGCAACGAGGACATGGGCTGGGAAACATACTCGGGAGCATCGTCAAAACGTTCCTGCCCTTGGTGACGCGTGGGGTCAAAGCGATCGGCAAACAAGCGGTGCGCAGTGGACTGCAAGTGGCCGGTGATGTCTTGGGGGTACGGCACCCAAAGAATCCTTGAAACGGCGGGCCAAAGAAGCGGGAGGCGTCTTGGTGGCCAAAGCACAACGCACCGTAGGGAATAAAAGAGCTGCCTCACCGAGACCACGCACCAGTCGACGACCGACCCAGCGACGGCGCACATCGAAGAAGACAAAGGATATCTTTTCTTAAAGATGGCTTTCATCCATGCCGAGTCGTGTCCTTCTACCAACAGTGAATTTGATTTATGGACCGTCCCACCTACTCAGACCAGTGCCGAAGAGGGTCAGTGGGTGGAACATCTGCCCCTTTCCAGCATTACAGCCACAGGCCCCATTGAATTCACCATCACCAACGCAGATACGACCTACCTGGATTTAGCCCATACGTACCTAAAAGCTAAAATCACCAATAAAGATGGGACAGTCCTGAAAGCAGAGGCACCCGTGGGTCCAGTGAATCTCTGGCTTCATTCGCTATTCCAGCAAGTGGATATAGCCCTGAGTGATAAACTGGTGAGCGCTTCGACGAACACGTACCCGTACCGAGCCTACATCGAAACACTGTTATCCTACGGGCGTGACGCTAAAAAGTCGTATTTGACAGCCCCGTTGTTCTACCGAGATACCCCAGGCAACATGGAAGCGAGTCCTGATAATGCCGGCTATACGGAGAGAGTGGATGCTACAGCAGAGAGTCACTCGGTCGATATGATGGGACGTCTGCATGCGGACTTATTCATGCAGGACCGATACCTCTTGAATGGAGTACCTGTCAAAATACGACTAGTGCGCGCAACGCCTGCGTTTGCCTTGATGGCCCCGAATGAGGACCTCGAGTATAACATTGTCATCCAAGAGGCAAGTCTGTTTGTACGCAAAGTGAAACCCAGCCCAGGTGTACAGTTGGGGCACATCAGAGCCTTGGAGAAAAAACCAGCCCAGTACCCGATTCGACGAGTACAGACCAAGGTCTTTTCCGTTCCTAAAGGCAATATGATTGTCAATCAAGAAAACCTGTTCCTGGGGATTTGCCCAAGCGTTTAACCCTAGCCTGTGTGGAGAACGTGAGTTATAATGGGACTCTCTCGAGGAATCCGTTCAACCTAAAAGCGTTCAACATCAATTTCGTGGCCCTGCATGTGGATGGCCAACAGGTACCGGCACGCCCCTTACAACCTAACTTTGGAACGGACAATTACATCCGGAGCTATCTGAACCTCTTCACAGCAACTGGCCAAATCAACCAAGACGAGGGAAATATGATCAGTCGAGACGATTTCGGCAGAGGGTACACATTGTTCTGTTTCGATCTGACTCCCACCTTAGACAACGATCATCAGCTGAGTCTCATCAAGAAAGGCAACTTACGCTTGGAACTGCACTTCGGGACACCTTTACCGAAAACCATCAATGTGATCTGCTACGCTGAGTTTGACAACATCATTCAAATCGATAAAAGCCGTAACGTGCTGTGTGACTTCGCCACCTAACATGGATACAGACCAGATAATCACGGTGCTGGAGACTGACCCAGGAACACGTAGGGTGTTTCAAGGAGTGTTCGCCCGAGACGTGTTCCCATTAGACCGTGTGTATCCGGCTGCTTACGTCCTGAACACAGACCCGATGGATCGGCCCGGTCAACACTGGGTGGCCGTGTACTTGACAGAAGAGCAGGGTGAATACTTTGATCCGTACGGCCTACCACCCCTCCATCCCGATTTAACAGACTTCATGGATCAAGGCACAGAGACGTGGTGTTGGAATACTAAAACGTTGCAAAGCCTGGACAGTATGGTGTGCGGACAATATTGCTTGTTTTACCTGTACCATCGATGCCGGGGAAGACCCTTATCTACCATCGTCCACATGTTTGACGAGTACCCCATGGCCGAGGACCGAGATGTACTCGTCTATGACTGGGCCGCCCATCATTTCAATGTACAAGTCCCGTTCTGGGCTTGAATTCTTTCAATGTACAAGCCCCCTGTTCTGGGCTTGAATTCTAGCAAGCCCCTTGTTCTGGGCTTCAGTTTTCACGTGGTTGTTCTCACGTTGTTGTTGTTCACTGAATAAAAAATGAGATCTCACCAAAAAAAAGAAACCCTGTCTTGTGTGTTTTATTCATAATGCATCTGGAGATTCAGTCAAACTGAAATCAGTGGTGTAGGATGGGGCCAAAATATAACCCACCAAGGTTAGAATGCAAGCGCACTATAGTAAAAATAGAGAGCCAATGAAATCAGCCCACAGACCAAGTACGTGTATTTGGTCTAGGTTTGGAGCGGGCATTTCATTGAGGTACGTGTATACGGTGAGTGAAGAGACTCGTCCAACACGTATAGATTATGACTATAAGTTCTTTGTATTCTCCGAACCTTGCCGAAAAGGAGACCGTTTGACAGGTGACCTTTTGATCCGCGCGTGCGCACTGCCGGGGATGACGCGCGCACTTCCGGAGAACCCCCGCGCGCGCAGGAAGCGGATTTTCAATTTCTCCGCATACGGTTTAGGTAAAGGCACATCCTGCAGTTGCAGCCCACTGTGTTCCGTTTCCTGTCTGTCAAATATTTGCCCACTATGCTCCATTTCTTCTCTGTCAAATATTTGCCCACTATGCTCCATCTCGGACTCTTCATCGTCACTGAACGCTACACCCAGTGTAGGAATCCGGTCGTCGAGTTGGTCCAGTACGTCCTGGAACTTGGACACCAATAGTTCTGTACTGGCCGCACTCACTTCCTCTAAGTACTCCATCATGCGGGTAATCAAGTCATGGGCGTCGCCGGTGGACACGAAACAGACGGGTGCAGCGTCATAGCCAGGTACGTTGCTGGAAATACTCACACTCAGGGGAATATGGCGCTGTGTCCACTGTGTTTTCGCCGAGGCCGCATCCATCGGTTCCAACATCGCCTCGAAATCGTAACATGCCCGGTAAGGAAAATAACGATGCTCTTCTGGTATGATGAGACCTTCATCGGCCAGTTCCTCGAAGATGGTGGGCGTGTTATGGTACACACCGCCAGGAAATTTCCGTTTGACAGTGTGGTCACAAATCTTCTCGTGTCGATGTAAGTCGGTGGAGCGGTGAAACACCCGATGGCATTGGGCACAACTGTAGGATTGCGCGTACAGACTCATATCATAGATCAGGGAAAAATGATTCACCCCGCCGTCGTCGAAGATGTTGACTTTCATGGTGGAAGCATACCGTTCTGAAGACCGATGCACCAATTCAGCCACAAATGTGTCATGACCCTCCTCTTCATCCTCCTTCTCTTCCCGTAGTAAACGGTACACAAAGATATTGACGTTGAACAGGGACTCCACGACATCCAAATTCTTGAATGGGACTCCCCGGAACTGCCGCGGATCTAGGCCTTGTTCCTCTAAATAATGTCTCCAATAGATATTGGCCCTACTATCACAAGTCTGGGGATGACATTCGTCCAAATGAATGGCCAAACACCGGAACAGACATTTCTGGTCTTTGTAGGGTCCATGTCCGCCTCCGGTTAATGCATACAGTCCTTTTCGATTGAGTAGCCAAGCGGGTAGTAGTACAGGGGCACCGATCGGATGATCTCTCATTTTGGTCACGAAAAATGTCACGTTGGTGACCATTTCCACAGTCCACTTGGTATTGGGGCGTTGCAACCGGGCCCATTCCAATGGGTCCAACGTAGTCAGTTGGTCGATGAGGGGCTCCAGTGACGCATGATTGATGATGGTGAATGGTTTGTCAAACACATAGGTATTATTGCTCGGGTAAAAATACCGTACCTGATCCGTCTCTTTGTGCCGTAGAATATAGCCGAATGTCATATTCACTTTGAATGCTGTCACTTGGTCTCTGAAAATGTTCTCGGCATAGTTAGGAAGATACGTGAGGTCCTGTAGCCGGAAATTATACAAATCTTGAATAGGGGGATGACGGTGGAAACATCGTCGGATGGTGCTCCAATGGCGCCGATAGATGTCACTCACAGGGTGGTCTTCGGGCAAGGCGTCAGCGGGAGGCACAGCTGGATCCTCAGGAAAGTGGTGTTCGCCTCTCACATTCTCACGCGCCAAGGGAGATCTCGATCGGTCACGTCGCCTCATCCTGATCGTATATACTCCTGTAAAATAGAGCCGATTTTGACAATGAAGCGGTCACGATTTTCTTATTTCTTTGGAGGGGCAAGGTCAATAGGACTTGCGCTTTTTATACTACTAAAATGTGAAGTAGATTACATCTTACATCTAGCTTTAAGGCCGTGATATGCATATCACCTTGAAGTATTCTGGGGCATGGTCAGTACTTCCCAGTTTTCCCTTTGTCTACTACTCGCCGATTTTTTAATTTTTTTTATTATTATTATTTATTTATTTTCCCCGAGAGCTACAACATGACACCTCACTCTACCCAATCGGGCCACTAGTGCTCCACCTAGACTCCAACATGTCCACCCCGTATGGATTTATACATACATTGGGCTAATATCCCAGTATATGAGTGTCTATTGGTCTATATGCATCTATATACAAGCCTACCCGGTACTTAAAAAAACATTTCATAGCTTTTCCCATCGTATTCTACAATCTCACAGCCCAGAGTAAAATGCATAAACAAATGACCACCACCCTATACACGCAAAAAAGATAGAAATGCGCGAATGAGAGGAATTGGGATAGACCGAGTTGTCTCCCTTGCATCAAAGCGTCTAGATGGGGCTGTGGTTGGAAATGTGCGATTATCCGGGGAATTGTACCAATTGTCATTCTATGCGCCATTTTGTCACACAAAACTCTTAAATTCGTGCATCATATTATTCTAGAATGTATTGTGAACACTTTGAGATAAACTGAAACGTACGGGTAGGAGAGATCTTGTCTGTTTAGTCAATTGTTGGATCATGTCGTCTGCCAGTTCGTTGTTGGTGCTGGCAGTACTACGCTGTAATCTCAGCTGAGCCATGCGCGAGGCATGGTGTAATTCTTGTTGATAAAGTCAATGAGTGATTTTGAGCGACAAACTCTATAAATAGTAAGATCGTAGGCATATATAGTGATGGTGTACGGATATTTCATGATGTAGCGGGAATATGTAACGTAGAACAAATGTACGGTGTCCCATTCCGTGCTCCTTGTCAAGTTGCTGGAAAAATATCCTGGAGGACTGACTGCATATGTGGAGAATTACTGGAGCGTTATATGTCATGAGCTGTTTGAGAAAAATACGTGAAATTTGCATTGATAAATGGTCCAAAGGAGTGAGTGAGTGAATAGGGTTTAACGTCGCTTTCAACATTTTCTCAGCTATATCACGACGGGGAAAGGAAGGGAGGGGAGGGGTGAGGCAGGGGAACCTACTTGTAACAGAGCAGATCTAATGCTAAACCGGCAGTGGACGTCCATGCAATCGCGCGAATGAAACTAAAAATAGAGCTGTTTTGTTGACATAAAAACAGCTGATCCATGTGAAGGATGGTTCAGTTACACGAGAAAATTCTGCCAATATATAAATGCCTACCTATAGATACTAAACTTGGCCGCTACAAGTTTCCATAATATAGGGAAATAACTGTGATGTCTTTTTTCGCTGTTCTCCTGAAGACCTAAGCTGAAAAATTTCGAGAAGGGGGGGGGGTAATTTCCTAGCATAGATATTATAAAAAAATAATTTATATTACATACGTGTACGGTGTTGATTGGTGTTACTGAGTGATACTGGTCAGCTGCATGTCATCAATGAGGCGAACACGGTACTTTCGAAGCTTCACTTGCTGGGATGACTGTGGGCTCAGGCTGGTGAGTAACTGCTACGGTGTAATAGTCTGGTGAATTTGCACTGGTAAAATGAAAAAAAGTAAAAGGTTCTCCACAGCTCATACAAGCAGGCAAGCAGGCTGGCTGGCTGGCTAGAGGTGAAGCAGGCAGGCAGACAGGCAGGCTGGTCAGGTCAGGTCAGTCAGAGTGCTCCGCAGGGTAGTGCAATGAATACACCCCACCCCTAAAAATCGCCTGCTTTTATACGTTTTTCTACAATCCGCCATCTTAAACCCACCACCTCCATCCCACCACCACCAACCACAGCCGCCATCTTAAACCCACCACCACCTCCATCCCACCACCACCAACCACAGCCGCCATCTTAAACCCACCACCACCTCCATCCCACCACCACCAACCACAGCCGCCATCTTAAACCCACCACCACCTCCATCCCACCACCACCAACCACAGCCGCCATCTTAAACCCACCCCCTCCATCCCACCACCACCAACCACAGCCGCCATCTTAAACCCACCACCTCCATCCCACCACCACCAACCACAGCCGCCATCTTAAACCCACCACCTCCATCCCACCACCAACCACAGCCGCCATCTTAAACCCACCACCTCCATCCCACCACCAGCCACAGCCGCCATTTTAAACCCACCACCTCCATCCCACCACCAACCACAGCCGCCATCTTAAACCCACCACCTCCATCCCACCACCAACCACAGCCGCCATCTTAAACCCACCACCTCCATCCCACCACCAGCCACAGCCGCCATCTTAAACCCACCATCCACCATCCCGCCGCCACAACACCTATAGATTATGTTTATTACTAGGACGTCAGCGAAATACTAGTACCCATCCTCCGTATGGCAGAACTGTACAACCCAGAACAAGTCTAGACATGCCTTGATCACGTGATCGTCATGGGGAAACTCCCACTGGGGAATCCCCCTCCACACTTCCGCCACAAATCTACGCTGAAACACCTGCGCACTCGTCAAAATGAGGTCTGTAATACGCTTATACTACTACTCACAGGCTTTGAATTTGGGGGAAAATAGGGCAAGGCCACTTTGGCCTTGGATAATGACCAGATTTTGGGGGCAACAAGGCCAATGGACCAGGCATTAAGGCCAAATGTGTTAATATACTTAGGGCACTACAGTCACTTTATTTGCAGGTGTTATGGAAGATATTGCCATGAAATAAATAAAAATGAAATTTCCCCAAGCCTGGGTTATTATTTAATGGGCCTCATATAGTCATACGCCCTTTCTAGACTTATATATCCCCATCCTATTCTCACACATATTTCGCAAACTCACACATATTTTGCAAACTCTGCCTATAATATCGAAATATTTTGACAGCTGTTTGTTATTGTTGTTGTTGTAAAACATTCAAAAGGTATCCACATACTGTCTGTAAATATTCAAATTATAAAAGATCTTATTCAGTAATACGAAAGAAGGCATATAGCTTCCGCGTGTTTGAAGCCCCCTTCTCCAGTTCCCGAGATTTGGTCGCAGAAACACGTCGTGTGACGGCATGATCGCATTAACTTTCAATCCAATGACAGCACTAAGCGACCCGCCCTCTGTAGTCTGACCAAGGGGAGAGTAATCCGGATTGCCAAACGGGAACCATCCATTGAAGCGTAATCGAACCAAAAACAGGTGGCTCCCGAATTACCGATGTCGTAAAACTGTACGATGCTGTTTACGGTAAAAGGAAGAGGGAAAGCTGATTTGTAAACGAAACCACCGATCACCGTATAACTTTGCTTTTCCAACGAAATTACCAAAGCAAAGAATAAAGAGAGAGAAAACGCAAACACATGATGGAAATAAGATTGGTTTTATTCTTAGGGTCACGTAGGCCACTTGGGGCTTCACGGCGGCCGTGTTGTGGCCGTGTACTTGGTGGAAATTTGTAGGGCATGTGGGCAAACTAATGGGGCACCGACGGCAATTGCCGTCGTTGCCGCATTGATGGGGTTGTTATAAGCCGTCGTTACCCCATTGATGGGGTTGTTATAAGCCAAAAGTACTTGCTATGAAATGTATGTACACCTTAAAGGATATACATCCAACTCAAATGGAAGTTATACCAATTAATTAATCATTTAGGCCACGGTATATGTTGTCCATTGATACTATTGACTATTCAAAAATTATCTTAACACAGGGAGGTTTCCCTAGTAATTTTTTTAATAGCACCTTTTATAGAATGGGTCAGATAAGGCCTCATAACTTGTGAAAATCTAGGAGGTTCCAATAATTGTCTATGGTCATCTACATGTATGCTATCACAGCTCGAATAAATTACCTGTTTGACCCTATCTGGACTGGGCTTTTTTGGGACCTGTCCACCCTCCCAGAAATATTCAGGGAATAATCCTGAATAGATCAGACTGCACATCCACAACTCAATTTCAGGGATTTTACCTGAAATTCAGGGACAATTTTCTGAAATTCAGGTATATCATCCATGAATTAAAGCTAAATTACCGGAATGTTAGGGGATTTTACGTACCTGAATAAGGTCAGGAACTTAATAATCAGGGTGGTAAATTTGCCTGAATTTCAGGGGAAATCCTCTCACTCGGGTATCTCTTTTCTGAAATTCAGGAAATTATCCCTGAATTTCAGGTAAAATCCTTAAAATTGAGTTGTGGATGTGCAGCCTGGTGTATTCAGGATTATTCCCCGAATATTTCTGGGAGTGCAGGCCTGTAGGGGCAGGGGGCGAAATGCCCCCTCCCCTTAATTATTTTTCTTACCTCTTGATATAGGGGGCTGAAACTTACCACACAATATCCTTGGGTCAAGCTCCACCAGAAAATGTAAAAATTCAAATTCAAGATGACCGCTTTGATGACGCCACAGTGAAATTTTGATTTAGGCAATTTCCCAGCAAAAACTGCATGATAGATGAGTAAATATTAATGTGATGTGAAATAAAATAGTTTTTGCTCACTTTTCATCGCGGAAAAAAAGAAATTTTGAAGAAATATGACAAAACATCACTTTTCTGGTACCCCACGTGGCCGCCATCTTGAGTTTACCCATCATCCTTTGCTCGGGGGTTATGTAAATGGGCTCAAAATGACCCCAATATGAAAACTATAAACTGTCAAGGAGTTTCGGCTCTCCATCTTTTGTCGTTCCGGAGACAGCACAGAAAGTTTGGTAGGGCGGAGCTGATTTTACCACGTGGACCCCATGTTAAAGGACACTTCCCTCAACACTTCCCTCCACTTTCACATCTCCACCAACCCAAATGATGAATGAAGGGTACAGTTAGTCCGATTTCCGTTGAAGTCCGTGGTTAGGATTTTTTCTTAGTCCGTTTTCCATAACCGGTGTGGACAGTTATGGATTCGATTTCTTTTTGGTAAAAAGAAACTTGGCAGAGAGCGTGAAATGAAAGTCATGCGTTACAGTGAAAAGTGAGAAATTTTACTGTTTTATCGGAAAGTTGGTCAGATAGAGCTGATGTATTCAGGTTTGACCTATATCTCGTTCTGCGTGGACGAGACAGGACTCGAGGGAGAACGATGTAGACCGCTGACAAGGCCAAGAAATTTTGTGAGTGTGTAGTTACAACACCACCATACTATACGTAAAAGACACGCACTTGGCGTGTACAGTTTTAATACTCTGTGAATCTGATAAGCACCGTCATGAACATTACTGAATAACTCAAACTTACTAAGGAAGAACAACAGACACAGTTAGTAAATTGGTTTAAAATGCGATTCATTATTGATATATCACAGATGATGTAACCATGCTGAAGAGATGCATTACCAGAAACTCTTGTATACGTTGTGAAACGAAATATTTTTATTTTTTCCAATCATTCTTCAGCTTGAACCTTCCGATACGGTGTGATTCCATCTCTGATGAGAATAAAGGAAGTGTGCAAGATATGGGTCTAGAGTAGTTTCTGTTTATCTTCTACATTAAAGATCAAGAAAAGTTTCACAATGAAGGTGGAGAAATACAGACTTGTTTAGGACAGTGCAGTATTATCAGTGACAATGTCTACAGTGAACAGTACTGCCGGAGTTCGCACAACGATAGCTAATGTAACATTTGACCAGGAAGGCGTATAGTTTCAGAGAAATTACAACGTCTTCGCCACGAGAGGGGTGGTATTAAGTCAGCCTTGATAAAACACGAAAAGGACATTAGAGAGCTTATCTAGTACGGAGAAAAAAGAAGAAAATAATCCAAATACGAAGAACGAAGAAAAAACATTTAGTGAAGAATTCAAGTGTGTCTTTATTAGCTACCACGCTGTTTAATAGTGGTGTTAATGTCAGTACATGCAGCGGAGTAAACATCGGAAAACGTTGGAAATTGTCCACAGTTGACAACATATTTCATTATATACTCCAAAACTGTAACCCATATAAGTAACTTGAGTGATGTGGATTTATAAAAAAAATTATAGGCCTATGTCGCCATTGGAATTTCAAAATTGAACCACGGAATTGAAGAAGACTATTTGTGGGGATTTCTTTAGCACGTGTCATAAACGAGCCAACCAACGAAAGAAGAAAGTAGATGTAGTTCCCATGCTTTCTAAATGCTCGTAAGGGGCCCTTAGTGAGCATTCTCCACAACAGGGTTGTTTCAACACATACAGAAGATCTGAATCTGCTAGAGTTGCGTACCCTCTTGCAGGCAAGCAATTTACGAGAGTGACGGTGTGAACGAGAACGTAAATAACGAATCTCACAAACATAGAATTAAGAATAGGAAAATACGGTGAACGTGGAATACGTCCAGAATGTGTGTACGCAAAATTAGTTTTCCTCAGAACTGAGAACGGATAATGAAAATTGCACAGGCAGATGAATATTGTGAAGCGGTAAATCAGCAGGTTTCGGATTGGATGGGGTTAGCTATGACAATTCCGCGGATGATCAGAATGTTATTGACAACATAAAACTAGGCGAGTCTGCAAGTCAATGTGAGAGAAGTGCTTCTTCATTAGGTAGTGCCAAAGTAAAGGCCAAGGCTCAAAAGGCAAGGCTATTGGCACGTGCACAGGTTCTAAAGAGAAAACAGGAGTTGAGATGTAAACAAATAGAGCTTCTGGATATGGAAGAGACTTTAGAACTAGAAGGCGAGATCGCTGTTGAAACCGAAGAAAAGGTATATGATGAATATGGAAGTCAAGCTGGAAGTGTAAATAGAGGCACCAGAGGTTATGGAAAACCAGTGCGGAGTATTCCAGCAACATTGGAGAAAACTGTTTCTGAGACAGGTGCAGAAAGGATAGCAGGCCGCTATCAACTGAGAACCTAACATTCAATCCAGAAAGCAAATTACAAGTGAAATCGGAATGGCGTTCAGATTTCTCTTCTCATGGAGCGATGGCACAGGACGAAACACTGGACAAAAACTGATTATGCAGTCCATTACACAACAGCAAAAAGGATGCAGGATTTGCAGTCCAAGATGGGCAGCTTGCTTCTCTCCAAGACAAGAGTCCCCGAAAAAGAAGAATATAGAACACCAGTTAGATCTTTGTTGAAGAACCCTTCCTATCTTCTGTTCGTGAACGACAATGAAGCTCTGCCGGGTTGGTTTCACCTTGGCAGGATAGGGGCATAGGTACTGGGGTGTCATCACATTCGGATGCCCAAAATATTCGAAATTCTGTTCTGGAAACAGCATTAACAGCTGAGGAGAGAATTGTTCTACTGCAAAAACAGATGTTAGACGTCGTACAGCTGCCAAAGACAGAGCTGATGAGTTTCAATCGAGATCCATTGAAATACTGGATGTTCGTTAGAGCGTTCGATAACAGTGTGAGGATGACAACTGTCGGCGACAATGTTAAACTCAACCGGCTGTTTCAATACTGTACCAGACGGGCTCTAGATGTTATGCAGTGTTGTTCTTTAATGTTCCCTGAAGAAGGCTACACTCAAGCCAGGATGTTTCTAAAAGAGAGATTCGGAATCGATTACGTGGTTTCGAGGACTTGAATCAAGCGAGTGACCGAGGGACCCTGTATCAAGCCTTACGATAAGGAAGCTCTTCGTACATATGCCGATGATGTGCGAACTTGCATGTTGACTTTAAACGCTATGGGTAAGTTGAGTGAGGTAGACAACCAGACAAGAATGGTCAGTCTGGCTGAAAAACTTCCAACCTATCTGCAAGGAAGATGGCGTAAGAAAGTGGTCGACATACTGAAGATTCAATGTACATATCCTGACATCAAGTTACTGGCACATTTTATTGAAATGGCAGCACGAGAAGCGAATGATCCAGTGTTGGAACCACCTCGGACATGAGAAATAAGGAAACCAAATGAATCGTCATGAAAGCTTCAAATTCTGGTAGGAAACAGGGAGCTAGTTTCACCATTCAGGGCAGTGCTGACGGATCAAAGTCTAGTTCAGATAAACAAAATGTTATGAACTTTCCCCCATGCCACCTCTGTTTGGGTAGCCATGCTCTGTTTAAATGTGAGCAGTTCAAAGAAATGAAGCCGGATAAAAGAGTTTGTTCGAGAGAAGAAACTTTGTTTCAACTGCTTTTCTCCCAAGCACATGTCAACGTCTTGCCAGAAGCCGATTCGTTGTTCAATTCAAGGGTGTATAAAGACACATTCCAGACTCCTACATTTCCCATATCAGCAGAAATATACCGCCTCAGAGAGCAAGGGAGATCTTCTAATGAAAATGTCAGAATCCACAGCTTCACATGTAAAGCTACGGGGTCGGGTATGATTAAAGTTGCCTTACCAATAGTTCCGGTGAAAGTCGGAGCCAACGCGGATCCAGCGTTCGTTACTATTTATGCGCTGTTGGACAGTGGGAGTACTAACACATTTTGCTCTCAGGCATTGGTTGACATACTTAGGGTAAATGGAACCAATGACTCTCACTACATTAGGTAAAGAGAACAGTGTATCAGAAATCATGTTAGCATCATTAGAAGTAGCTGATGTCGATGAGAGGAACGTGGTGCATCGTCCGCATGTGTTCACAACTTCCAAGTTGCCTGTTCTGAAGGGCAATGTGGTTGATCAAAAGGACATTGATATATGGCCGCATTTGAATGGGATCAAGTTTCCGAAGGCTGATGGAGAAAGGGTGAAGCTACTAATCGGACAGGATTTACCCGCGGCGTTGATTCCGATTGAGGTCAGAAGGGGTACAGGAAATGAGCCATATGCTACCAGGACTGAATTCAGGTGGACAGTAAATGGACCTCTTCACACAGGTGGTCTGGGTACAGCTATTTCCAACTTCGTTCGTGCTGATCAGCTTCAGCAGTCTCAAGTCGAGAGGTTTTGGAAAATGGAGACGTGTGATAGTCTTGCTGACAGTAGTCCACAGATGTTTCTGAATGACAAAAGAGCACTTGATATTTGGGGAAACACTATTGAAGTTGTTGATAGGCACTATCAGATGAATGTTCCGTTCAAGAATCAAACTTCGCATGTGCCAAATAACTATGCGGTTGCAAAATGTCGCCTCGACTCACTTCAGAAGAACTTGGAAAGACATTCGGATTTGTACGAGAATACCGATCAGTGATTCTTGGTTTGATTGACAAGGGTTATGCTGAATAGCTCTCTAAAGAAGAACTACTGGCAGCCGAAGGAAAGACGTGGTATCTTCCTCACCACGGAGTTACAAGGATTAACAAACCTGACAAGCTACGGATTGTTTTCGATTGCGCTGCAAAGTACATGGGTATGTCCCTAAACGACGTGGTCTTGCACGGTCCTGACATGACTAACACTCTTATAGGTGTACTCTTGCGTTTCCAGGAAAACCGAATCGCTGTGATGGGTGACATGGAATGTCTGTTCCATCAAGTTAACATAACTCCTGCTGACCGCGATGTGTTGAGATTTCTATGGGGAGAAAACGATGACATCACTGAAGAACCAGAAGTGTACCGAATGACTGTCCACCTTTTTGGTGGCGTTTGATCGCCCAGTTGTGCAAATTTTGCATTACGCCGTACAGCAACAGACCACGTGGCCTATTTTGACACTGCAGTTTCTCAAACAGTCAACGAGAACTTCTATGTTGATGACTGCCTGAAATCTGGGCATACTGTACGTGAGGCAGTCAGTTTATTGAAGCAACTTCGCTTACTGCTACAAACTGGTCGTTTCAATTTAACCAAATGGGTCAGTAACAACAGAGAAGTGCTGGAGTCAATTCCACAGGACCACAGAGCGAAAGAAGTGAAACAACTTGACGCAATGTCATTTCCTTTGGAACGGGCATTGGGCATACTCTGGGATACAGAGACCGACCAGTTTGAGTTTAGAATTCATCCGAAGGACAGACCAAACACTCGCCGTGAGCTGATGAGCATCATCAGCTCGATATATGCCCCATTCGGATTTGTGTGTCCATTCGTGCTTCAAGCCAAGAAACTTTCAAGACGAGTGCAAATCCAGCAAAGGTTGGAACGAAACCTTGAAAGAGAGCAACTTACAAAGCTGGAATAAGTGAACAGAAGAACTCCCGAAACTAGAGCAATTCAAGATTGATTGATGCGTGGTACCAGATGGATTAAGAAAGATCGTACAGTGTCAAGTTCACCACTTTCATGATGCTTCACTCGAAGGATATGGTAACGTCTCGTACCTCAGAATCGTCAATTCTCAAGAAAAAATTCTCTGTGTTTTTGTGATGGGAAAGTCGAGGTTAGCTCCCATTAAACAGATGACGATTCCCCGTTTGGAGCTTTCGGCGGCCGTCCTAGCGGTCAAAGTAGATGGTATGCTGCGTCGGGAACTGAGAATGGATATTCATTGTTCCACATTCTGGACAGACAGCATGATTGTGCTGCACTACATCAGAAGTACGACACGGCGATTCCAGATGTTCGTCGCCAACCGAGTTGCCACGATCCACGACGGATCCAGCCCGGATCAGTGGAGACATGTTGATTCTGCAAGCAGCCCAGCTGATGACGCTTCAAGAGGCCTCGATGCAGAAGATATATTTTTACCAGTAAAAGATGGATAGAAGGACCTGATTTCCTCTCCAAAGACGAAGCCGAGTGGTCGTCATTGTCAATTTGGATCACAGACCTCCTTGAGAATGAAAAAGAGGTAAAGCGAGAAGCTACTTCGTACAGCACTGTGGAAAGCCAAGACGTGTTCGAGACACACTTCAGCAGATATTCTTCTTGGTACAAAAAGAGGAAGTGCGTGACATGGCTTCTCCGATTCATGGAACTATTATTGGAGAAGTCCAGATCTCAAGATGCAAGACCTTTTAAGTGGAACAAAGGTGGCCTAAAGATGCCTGCGATCAGAGCGGCAGAAGAAGCAACTCTCAAACTAGTCCAAAAACAACACTTCAGCGACGAACTCGAATCACTTTGCAATGGCAGCATAGTGAAGAAGACCAGTTCCATCTACAAACTAGAACCGATGAAGAACTTCAATGGAATCATGTATGTTGGAGGATGTCTACAAGCTGCTCCAATAATTAGTGATGCCAAACATCAAATGATTCTACCGAAAAGTCATCCGATAGTTACTTTGATTATACGCCACTATCATCAACTGTTAGGACATTAAAGAACACGTTCTTGCAGAGACACGACAACGTTATTGGATCATCAAGGCTCGCCCTGCTGTAAACAGAGTTTTGAAAGGGTATGTTGTTTTCCAGCGTCGACAAGGAAGACCTGGTGGCCAAAGAATGACAAATCTACCAGTAGACCTTGTTACTCCGGACAAACCCGCGTTCACGTTTCTTGACGTGGATTGTTGCGCTCCATCCAGGTGAAAAGGGGCCGGAGTCAAGTGAATCGTTATGGGTGTTTGTTCACGTGCCTGGTGATTAGGGCAATCCCTATAGAGAAGTTGGATTTCATGGATACCGACTCCTTTATCAATGCACTTACGCGATTCCAGTGTAGGCGAGGAAGATCGGAGAAAATCTGCTCGGACAACGGAACAAATTTCACAGGAGCTGAAAGGAAACTTCGCCAAGCCAATGCAGATAGGAACCAAGAGAAAGTAGAGGGCCACTTACGTCAGCAAAATATCCAGTGGGAATTCAACTCCCCTGCAGCGTCACACATGGGCGGTGTGTGGCAAAGACAAATCAGATCAGTCCGACGGGTATTAGAGACCTTATTGAAGGATCAACACTTGGATGATAAGGGGCTAAGCAAGGTATTGTGTGAAGAGTCGATCGTGAACAGTCGATCCATCACTGTCATTTCTGATAATCCAAAGGATCTAGAACCACTCACGCCGAACCATTTTGCTGTTACTCTGATCTGGTCCAGAGTTCCTCATGGCCAGTTCGGAACATGTGACACTTACAGAAACGTTAGAAACACGTTAAATTCTTAGCGGATCGACTTTGGAAAAGGTGGCTACGCGAGTACCTTCCAACATTGCAACTGCGCCAGAAATATTCAACAGGGAGATGTTGTTCTAGTAGTGAATAAAAACACGCACAGAAGGAACTGGCCACTCGCGCGAGTTACGAAAACCTTTCCTGGAAAAGATGGGCTTGTACGATCCGTTGAATTGAAAACCAGATGGGTGCTCTTAAACAGGCCTGTAGACAAACTGCGCTTGTTAGAGTCGGTTAACGCTTGAGCCATGAACCTTTGTACGACAGAAAATGACTTGACTTGAAGACTGAAACGAACTATGAACAATCATTGAACATTGAAGGTTACCGTAATTATTGTTAGTTTTTTTTGTTGTTTTACAGTTGTTCGGGAGATTTTTGGAGATGTTTCTACCTACAAATTAATGAAAAGCATGATGAGTTGGTTAAATGTCCAGTAAGAGGTTTACTTCCCATTTAAGGGTCGGGAATGTAGAGTACAGTTAATTCGATTCCCGTTGAAGTCCGTGGTTAGGATTTTTTCTTAGTACGATTTTCATAACCGGTGTGGACAGTTATGGATTCCATTTTTTTTAGTAAAACGTAACATGGCAGCGTAAAATGAAAGTCATGTGTTACAGTGAAAAGTGCGAAATTTTACTGTTTTATCGGAAAGTTGGTCAGATAGAGCTGATGTATTCAGGTTTGACCTATATCTTGTTCTGCGTGGACAAAAAATCGAGACAGGACTCGTGGGAGAACGATGTAGACCGCTGACAAAATCAAGAAATTTTGTGAGTGTGTAGTTACAACACCACCATACTTTACGCAATTGACACGCACTTAGCGTGTACAGTTTAATACTCTGTGAATCTGATAAGTACCGTCATGAAAATTACTGAATATATTGGAACTCAAACTTAGTAAGGAAGAACGACAGAGTTAGTATATTGGTTTAAAATGCGATTCATTGTGGACATATCACAGATGATGTAACCATGCTGAAGAGATGCATGACCGTAAACTCTCGTATAATTTGTGAAACTAAATATTTTATTTTTTTCCGATCATTCTTCAGCTTGAACCTTCCGCTACGGTGTGATTCCATCCCTGATGAGAATGAAGGAAGTGTGCAAGATATGGGTCTACATTAGTTTCTGTTTATCGTCTTCAATAAGAGATCGGTCTTTTCTATACTACTGACCCTTCACAGTTCCTAGACATTATATTTATAGTCAGTTCGATCTTTTGAAACTTGTTTCATTTAAACAGACACATAAAGAATTTACAAATAAGAATTAACAAGAAGATTTATCCAACAAAAGATGGGCTGGGTCAAGCCGTTTCAGTTCCCTGCTTCGAGTTCATACACAATCTCCCCAGTAATGTATTTAAACAATTCGTGTAGCGGAAATTCTGTTCATCTGTGTACCCGCGAGCATCTAAGCTTGCTGATTCGTCCTTGGAGCCGAGTCGCGGAGTGGGGAGCGGGGAGTACCGTCTGCAGTCGACTTGTCCTGTGGTCTGTTACGGAGAGACGGGCCGGTGCCGTAGAAGCCTTCGTACTGCGACCGTACTGTCGTGCCTAGTTCGCCCATATCCATTGACAGTTACCAAGGTCAGGTCGTGTAAGACGAGACACGACGAAGACGAGAAGTCCATACAGACCGGGAGTGGAAGAAGACGGGGAAAGGAAGGTAGACGCCGGACTTTACCACGGGGAGGCCACGTCGTGCACCTAGACACGACGGAGACGTGGAGTCCATTCACCCGGTAGTGGACGAAGACCAAGGGAAGGAAGATAGACGCTGAACCAGAACCCCATATGAACCGGTCGTGATCTGACCGTTGCCGCGACCAGGTCTGCTCGCGAAGTAGATAGGGCTTTCGCGAATAATTATATATATATATATATATATCTGTTATATTGGACTTCCGTTAAAGATAACAGTACAGGTAAACGTAATTTGTAGATCACGGATATTCTTTTCACGGAATGTACCCTACCGCTATCTGAATCCTGTATCCGTGTTCATCGAATTATATGTCAGTATTGTATTACTTACTTTGGTTGTCATTACAGATCTTCCTTTCCAACCTCCTCGATCCAGTCAAGGTGACAGGTTGAATCGAACTCCCTCATTGGCCGAGATCAGTGCACGAGTGCGTTCAAGATAGCCTGACAGTTTGTCCTTGGGGCTGCAGACCTTGTGCACTATCTATCTTAAGATCTTCGTTCCCCCATACGTTTCACAAATATTGATTAAATATTGGAAGATATATTATTGATACCGGCAACGGATAAACTGTCCTAGTTTCATTTACAATTTAATATTTGTTTTGCCGAAGGTGGATGTTCCATCTGTCGTCAATCATCAATATGTCCACATCTGCAGTCACGATGAATCCACTCGGCGATCAAACCATTCGTAGTTAGCTGCGAAGAAGGAACCATTTATCGGTCTTGGTGCTCATACTAAGCAAGGTGTCCGAATTCCTTCTTTGAGAAGCACATGTCTCGAAGTTACACTTACAGAACAGGAATCTACTGCGAAACACCAAAATGGCGAATAGTTTTAGACAAGCGGCGAAACTGAGTGGTGTTGGTTTGAGTTTACTATGCACCATTTCTAATTGCATCAGCCTTTCTTTCAACGTATATGCGGTACCCTTGAAAGAGATATTCAACCTAACCCAATCTGAAGGTATGTATACCCTACAGTCAAATCACAGTCTAGAGAAATATACCCATAGAGCCAGTTTATTTGTTGACTAGATCGTCAGTGCTGGCACATCTTCTATGTTATGACTGAACTGCTAGACTCATTAAGATATTTGAACGTTCAAAATCGAGAACCAAATTGTTTGCCCAGTTCTGAAGTACTTTTACACAATATCGAAATATCCACGAATTTGATTTTTCAATGCTAAATATTTCCGACAAAAGATTATGCATAAACGGCTGCAAGCCAAGGCCCTTACATGCTCTAGCATTTTTTATTTAATTTTCACCTTTGGCAAGAAAATTTTCAGTGTGTTTTTTGTCGGGTTGGCGAAGCTAACCCATACTATGTCAGCGGTCTGTCGATTTCGACGTGTGTACTACAATTGCTTGACCTCTTCATGACCTTGTCCTTCATGACCTCTGTCCACTGCCTCAGTGATTCGGTCGTGCACAATTAAATCTACAGTAGTAGTATATATTGCACATTTAAAGTCATATTTTGCCGGGAGAGGTATTTCTGTATGCACTTTTGTGATTTTTGCCAAATTCCGGGTTATCTTCCCTGATTGGAACAGTTTGCATGGGAATCTATACGGGGAAAGTATGTATGGGATTGGGGTGGTCATTCTATTTTTTTCTTATGGATTTTACTATGGGGTGTGGCATCTTTTTCTCTTCGTCTCGCAGGAGATGGCGACAGGATCTGGATAATGCACATGCACATTTTGATATATACTACACCTAATACAATCCCCTCGATAATCGAATACAGTCACCTCAACACCTTATACAATCCCCTCAATATATGGTACCAAATATAGTGCGCATGAACATTTTGATATATAATAATTGTACCAAATATTTTTACATCCGGGACCTCATCTTTCAGTAGTGGGTAAATAGCGCTGGGTGGACGTTTTGGGGTCTAGGTGAACCCCTAGTGGTCCGATGGTGTCGTACGAGGTCTTGTTTTGAAGCTTTCGTGAAGGAGCATCCGACTGGACTAATGCATCGTCCGTTTTCAATATTCTGCGCATGCACATTCTGGCCGTAGTATAGAAAGCAGACATTTTGGAAGTGCGTGGGGGTGTGTTTGGGGTAGAAATGGACCATTATTGGTCCAAATGGGTCGTGGGAGGTGTCAAAGTGAAGTTTTTGTCGGATAGAGTCCGAATGGCGTGTTTTTTATTGCAACTCGCGTCAATCCGCGCATGCACAGTTGGGTGTAGTAAGTAAAGTGTTCATTTTAGGGGTGCGTGGGGGTGTGTTGGGTGTAGAGATGGACCATCCTTGGTCCGAATGCGTCGTGTTGGGGGTGATTTTGTAGCTCTCGGGGTGTAGATCCCGATTTGAGGGATGTCCACAGCATCTGTGACGTCATCGGTGACGGCATCAGTACGTGTAGTAGCGAAAGTGGGCATTTTGGGGAAGTAAAGGAAGGTATTTGGTGTAGAGATGGACCATCCTTGGTCCGAACGCGTCGTGTGGGTCAATACGACCGATCACGTCACAAGTAGGTCAATGTCGAAGTGACCTTTGACTCCTGCGCATCATTAGTGAGTGAGTGTAAGTGAGTGAATGAGTGGGTGAGGCGTGCACAACATCCTTGAGGCGTCCCCAACGCCCGTCTTAACTCATGGTGAGTGAGTGAGTGAGTGAGTGAGTCTTCCGGTTCCGGTCACGTGACAGTAAACATGGGAAACCCCGGATGTAAGATGAGGACCCCGATGTAAAACCACAATACCCACGGAAGTGACCTTTGACCCTGCGCTACTCGGAAGTGACGTCATCGTACGCAGGCGCACACACACACACATACCTGGTGCACCCTGTACCCTATAGCCCGTAGTTCTTCCGTTAGACATTTTGAATTTTTCAATATCCACATACATTCAACGCGCAATGTGGCGCAATGCCTTTCCCAAAATGCTTTTATCTCCTGAAGTGCCCTCGTCAACAGAGTTGAATAAAGCTTGGTGGCGCAGGTTCTAGATCCAGCTATGAATCTAGCTTTGTGTGGTGATT
>JAVTVY010046034.1:0-20576 GCA_036873755.1 Hanleya hanleyi
GAGAGCTTCTACAGGATGTGTCTCAACAAATGTGAATTTGATAAAAAAAGAAGTGATTGATCATCTGCTTGACTTTGTTTATATGAAAATATTGTTCTAAAAAAAATCAATTTCTTTTCTTCATATATATATATTTTTCTTGCATTGAGGATAAATATTCAGTTATGTTTATCGATATTCCTCAACAATTAGGCATATCTAACTCAAAGCCGACCTATTTTGCCAGAATTTGGGGTCTTTGAATATTTTCACTAATTTGGGCACATTTCTCTGCCTAATTTTTTTTTGCTGCGACGAATAGAAGGTATGCCCAAATTAGCGTAATCTAAAGCCCTGAAGATATTTACATGTGAACAATCTTATACATGTGAACAATCTTATATATACATGAACAATCTTAAATACACATGAACAATATAGACATAAACAACCATATCTACACATGAACAATCTTATATACACTTGAACAATCTTATATACATGTGAACAATCTTATATATATGTGAACAATCTTATATTCACATGAACAAACTTAAATACACATGAACAATATAGACATAAACAATCTTATATACACATGAACAATCTTATATACACTTGAACAATCTTATATACATGTGAACAATTAAGGATTGACTGTGATTTTTTTTACGTTCATTGGGCTACCGGTACGTGGAATCATACAGTTTGCACAGCGGTTTTTAAGTTCATACCCCAATGAACATAAAAAAAATCACAGTCAATCCTTATAATTAAATTAATCAAGCAAAACTAATCCAATAAGAGAAGAAATTGAATGTGAAACGAACGAATTCTTCCGTTTAATTCTTGTAACAGTACAAAACACTGCGCGTATAAATACAGTCAACAAAGATCGTAACTCCTAGCAACGTCTCAGTGCACGCGCATCTCACTCGGTCGGCCTAGCGCGGTTCAAACAGTTTTCAGTTTGACAGTTTGTTGCACATTGTGTATGGAGCCATTGGAGGAAAAACTTCTGTCAGGGATAATTATTTAGGTCAGGAAAACTGAAACACACAAGAAATTCTACGAAGGAAGACTGAGATATGAAACCATGTAGAAGAGGAGAAATTGCTCGAGTTGAGTTAGCCTTGCCGGGAATATTCCATTCGGAGCCGACTGATCAGCCGACTGGGCGATGAATTTTCTTGCTGTTTTACCGCGCCCCGGGTAGGCATACGGAGGACGATTTCACTGATCAATGTGTTGTTCTGAGCTGGGGAACATTCTCTGTCGCAGTTCATAACGGAACTTTCTTCCTGTCGGTATCCGCTCAGATCAATAATGTGACGAAACTCTGCATCATTCATCGCCTGTACCCGTCACACGTGGACTGTAGTGTAATCGAGGGAGTGTGCTGTGTTGTGTTCGAGCGGACGCATAAATTTGTGTGATATCAGACAGGAAACGTGAAAATTGATATTCTTTCAGTTCTGGTGAACAGCGATTGAACGATGATGTTGCACTCGTAGGCCACCTAGCAAGTTTTGTGGAATCAACATTTTGTAACACTCCCCCCCCCCCCCCTCCCCCCCCTTGACTGGAGGGATTTTATCGGACATCTGCAGTACGGAACGATATTTGTTGCATACATCCGCTTATCGTGGCAGTCCGTATAATTTGTCAATGTTTGTGTTTGGTTTCGTGGGAGAGGACGACATATTCCCGTTGATTTCCATCAGTGCAAAACTCCCCAGCCCCCGACCCGCACCACAACAGTGTAAGCCGGTGGATGAAATTCCACTCCACGGGAACGGTAACGAATGAATGGAATATCTTACCAAACTCTCAGGTAGGATGTGGGTTTCAGGAGTTCACCGGGTGTGATAAGTTCTTTATAATGATTTGTGATAAAAGTGGGTAAGCGAAAACCTAATGTCAAGATCTCGTTCAAGGTCACGGAAATGTCCATTTATTGCTGATCAGCTGATTTCCAGGACAGACAGACATTATCTCGGCTATTTTCTCTTCGAAATTCCTGTAATTTTACAAACAATTTTCTCAATACAAATAAATATTTAAATTGACTCTTTCCAGTTGGTTTTAGAGTTTTCTGTTGGCATTATTTGAGCAATATTATGCACTAGAATCTGAATCGGTTTACACTACGTCCAGTGATCCAGTGCTATTTATAGCAAAAAAAGTAGTGCAGTTGTGGGCGTGGCATATCATATTTTTAGATTCATTGAAGTATGAACCGAAAAATTTAGTACTAATCAGCCAATCAAATCGCTGGATTTACGAACAATACGGGGGGAATTTAATTATTCTTATATATACATGAACAATATAGACATAAACAATCTTATATACACACGAACAATCTTGTATACACATGAACAATCTTATAATCACATGAACAATCTTGTATGCACATGAACAATATAGACATAAACAATCTTATATACACATGAACAATCTTATATACACATGAACAATTTTATAATCACATGAACAATCTTATATACACATGAACGATATACACATGAACAATCTTATATACTCATGAACAATCTTATATACACATGAACAATCTTATATACACATCAGGGCCTGATCCAGGCCGTTTTTGAACCCGTTATAACGGGTTTGGGCGCCATGAATTTGGGCGCCCAAATGAGAAAAAAAAAAAAAAAAAAAAAAAAAAAAATTTTTTTTAGCAAATTCCCTCTGAACAGGCTGAAACCTATATTAATGCAATTACTATTGCCAAATATTAAGTTATCAGGCTGTATTTAGACCATTCAATACTCCCACAGCTTCCATGGGCTTCGACAGTCCCATATCGCGGCCTATTTCACTATAACTTATCACACTCTGCGCCAGGTAAGGGTGCCCAAACTAAAAGTCTAGATCAGGCCCTGCACATGGACAATATACACACGAACAATCTTATATACACATGGACAATATACACATGAACAATCTTTTATACACATGAACAATATAAACATGAACAATCTTA
The DNA here is from genome assembly GCA_036873755.1 of Hanleya hanleyi. NCBI lineage: Eukaryota > Metazoa > Mollusca > Polyplacophora > Lepidopleurida > Hanleyidae > Hanleya > Hanleya hanleyi. The sequence goes on from JAVTVY010046034.1 coordinate 2,987, forward strand.
TATACATGTACATGTACATGTGAACTTAATCTTTTATGCACATGAGCAATCTTTTGCTGAAAACCTTTTACAGTGAAAATAGGGAAAATATTAAGGGATTTACACTATTAACTTCAGCATTGCGGAACATTTATGAGAATGCCATCACTTAATGTAAAGTTTATCTTTTATCTCCCGTATATGCTAGAACTTTCAGAGTTGGTGCTGACACTTTAGGTGGTAATAGTAGTTATTTGTAGAGGGACCAAAGTGCTCCAGTAATCAGATGAGACCTGTCAGACCAGACCACAGGCTTATGTAAATGCCTTTATGGCATGCTAAAGGGCCCTATATCGGGTTCACCATCAGTCTGCAGCTAAAGCCTGTCTGATTTGTTAGAGGTCTGAGAGGCCAACATCCCTGATTTTCTGTAGTTAGCATCATTTATCAACTGACCTGATGCGAGAGATAAACTACCACCAGAACCTATTGACATCATTGGCCACCCAAAACCATATGGTGCCTGATGAATGGTTAAAACAGTAAACCATGTTGTACACACTAGCCTGGTTCCTGTCATTAATTGAATACACTGGGGTTTAATTTAGATTTCATGCATGCAAGAAGAAATTAACCATTGGTGGCCTGAAATTAGACGGGCCTAAAATAGATTTTAGGATGAATCTCAGAACTTCCTCTTTTGTGGATCAAGGCTATGAACATGAGAAATGTGACTGAGTGGTTCAGAGCTCTTGCAATTTACTGCTGATCTGTTGTACAATCTCAGGCCTTCGGTCTGCATTCATTGTTGTACCCAGACAGTTCAGTGTTAGGTCATGCCAAATCAGATTTTTTCCCCCTACAAAGTAGACTACCATCTGCAAATTGTCCGGTAGTCAGTGAGTGAGTGAGTGAGTCCATCCGAATCATTTCGTCGGCAAAATAAAGAGAACTCTTGACATTAGAACCTTGATTTTTTGCATGAAGGTGCATTACGGGACTGTTACCAGAACAGCCATTCCAAGGTGACTCCCGTGACATCGCTACTCATTTTTATTATACGCCCGCCAAAAGGCGGACGTATTATGTGATGGCGGTTTCCGTCCGTCTGTCCGGTTCTCGTGTCCGGTCTATATCTGGGACAGTTTCCTATCTACAGTTCCAATTTTTGGTGAGTGGATACCCTACGGGAAGACGATGTGTCGCGTACCAAAATGAAGGTCGAGGTCAGAGGTCAAAGGTCACTGGCCTAAAAAACAGGAAATCACTGAAGTGTTCGTGTCCGGTCTATATCTGTGAACGTTTTCTATCCACAGTTGCAATTTTTTGTGAGTGGGTACATTAGGTGAAGACGATGTGTCGCGTACCAAAATTGAGGTCGAGGTCAGAGGTCAAAAGGTCACTGTTGCCTAAAATCAGGAAATCATTGAACGTTGACAATTTTCTATCTACAGTTCTAATTTTTGGTGAGTGGATGCCCTAGGGGGAACAAAGTTTTGCATACTAAATGTAGGTCACGGTCAGAGGTCAAAGGTCAGTGTGACTGAAAAATCAGGAAATCATTAAAAATTTCTATTTTTTGTGAGTGGATTCAAATAGGGGGAAATGAAGTGTCGCATACCAAAATGTAGGTCAAGGTCGAAGTTCAAAGGTCACTGTGACCCCAAAATCAGGAAATTATTAAAAATAATATTTCTTTGTGTCAGTAGATATATTAAGGGGACACGATGTGTCACATATCAAAATGTAGGTCAAGGTCAAAGGTCAAGGTCGCTGTGGCCCCAAAATCGTGAAATTGTTAAAAATCATGATTTTTTGTCTCCATTGAGAAATTACGGGTAGCCGTTTTGTCATGTACCAAAATTTAGATCCAGGTCAATAGTCAAGATCACTGTGACCCCAGAATCAAGGTCAAAAAAATGAAGTGTTACATACCAAAAATTATGTCAAGGTCAAAGGTCACTGTGGTCCAAAATCAGGAAATTATTAAAAACAATTTTTTTTGGTGTCCATTGAGAAATTACAGGGAGACAGTTTGTCATGTACCAAAATTAGGTCAAGGTCAATATTCAAGGTCATTGTGACTCCAGAAGCAAGAAAACTTTGAAAATTACTCTTTTTTTTTGTCAGTAGATACATTAGGGGGACATGATGTGTCACGTACCAAAATGTAGGTCAAGGTCGAATGTCAAGGTCACTGTGTCCCCTAAAATCATGAAATTCATAATGATGATTTTTTTGTCTCCATTGATACTTTGAGGGAAGACGATGTGTCGTGTACCAAAATTTAGGTCAAGGTCAAAGGTCAAGGTCACTGTGACCCCAAAATCAGGAAATCAGTAAAAGTCACATTTTCATATGCCTGTCAAAGACGAGGTCATGTGATGCGATGTTGGGTTCTGTCCATTCATCCGTTAACATTTGTTGTCCATGCGATATCTCTAGTTTCAAGGTATGGATTGGTACCAAACTTTGAGTACCATATACCTTACTCGCATGGCAAAGAGGAGCCATACATCAATTTGTCAAAGGTCAAGATTACTGTCCCCTAAAACTTAATCAAGTTTAGCTGACTATATGTGCTAGGTTGGAATATTCAGAGTTCTCTCCCCTACATGTATATGGCATTTGTCCTGTGGAGTTGCCTGCCGTGTTTGAAACAGCTACATTTAGTTAAACTGTTGTGATATAAAAACCATACATTGACTAATTTAACGGGGAGTGGGGTCCTTTATGACCTTCATACCTGTTTTAATATTAACTCAAAAACAAAGGTTTACTTCATCACTTTCTTCTTACTTCGTGAAAATTTTTCTCGTCTGAGAGAAATCCATTTGCAGGAAAACTACTATTTTCTTGTGTTTGACTATTGTCGATTTCAGTGTGGGATATGTGAGCTCTTGGCTCTTGCTTCCAGGTCAACTAGTTACCAAGAGTTAAGCTCATTTTAGATATATGTTACATTCTCAGAAGCACAAAATTGTAGACCTTTCTCTGGATTGCTAGCTACCAATTGGAATCAAGGCTATTAAACAACCTTGAAATTTGGACCAATATAATTCCAGATATTCGGGCGTATATTGAAGCCCCTTGGGCTCTTGTTTCATTTGTTTTCCGCTGTAGCTTCCAAATTCTAAAACTAATATGCAGTGTTATTTACTTATTCTAAACAGTAATAAGAGGTCACTATTTTGAATAATATTTTTTCCTGATTCAGTTACAACTTCAAAGCAAAAACTGAAAAATAAAAATGTGACTCCCGTGAAAGCTGCGATCAAAAAAAGATTGACTGCGTTCCCATTTTGTTCTTGTTGTAGCCCTTCAGATAAGATATGTGGGGTTGGTCCACACTGTAATCTACTTGAAAGTTTCAAGATTTATAAATAAGTTAAATTTATAAACAAAGAAGAACCACATGGTCTTACAGATCAATGAAAGTATGTGACTCCCGTGACAAGAAAATGTGACTCCCGTGACGAGTAGAACCCTTATCATGAAACAACTTACATAAAATATTTTTTACCTTATTTTATTCTTAAGAAAACTGAAATAATACAAAACCAGATCAGTTGAAGCACAAATTCTCTTCCATACAGCCATTATGTACTCAGTTCCTGATGAAAAGGGGAATCCTGTGACATCGCTACTCATTCTTTCATTTGTTTTCAGCTATACCTTCCAGATTCTAAAATTAATATGCAGTGTTATATATTTCTTCTAAAGAGTAATAAGAGGTCACTATTTTGGATAATATTGTTTTCCAATTAAGTTCAACTTCAAATCAAAAATTGAAAAATAAAAACGTGACTCCTGTGACAGCTGCTATCAAAAAACGATTGACTGCTAGTGCCATCCCATTTTGTTCTTGCTGTAGCCTTTCAGATAAGATATGCGGGGTTGGTCCACAATGTAATCTACTTGAAGGTTTCAAGATTTATAAATAAGTTAAATTTGTAAACAAATAAAAACCACATGGTCTTACAGATCACTGAAATTATGCGACTCCCGTGACAGGAAAATGTGACTCCCTTGGCAAGTAGCACCCTCACAATAAAACAACTTAAATAAAATATTTCTTACATTATTTTATTCATAAGAAAACTGAAATAATACAAAATCAGTCTATGAAGAACAGCTTTTTTTCTTTCTTGGATTTTTCGGCAATGCGCTCTTCGCCCGTTTCGTAGCCCTACTCAAGGAATGTTTTGCTGAGTATGCTTTTGGACTATTTTCCAAGAGTGAGAGTTGATGGTAAGCATTTCTTTTCAACACATTTCCACTGTTGATCCCTGTCAAACAGCCTTTTCTTTTCTAGATGTTTTGCTTTATCTTCAGTTAATTTTGTGAATTCCCTTCTCTTTGTTTCCTTATACTTATTCCGGTATTGTCTACACTTTTGTTTATAAACAGCAAATGCAGCATTATTTGATTTTAACTTCTTCCTCCTCTTTCTCTGCCTTTCTGTAGTTGTTAGTGGCATTTTGGATCAACTATTTTAGAAAGTAATAATATAATAACAGATGTGCAGAAAAAAATGAAATTATCACATTAATTAGTTTGCTGGATAACAAAGTCTGTACAGTGTGACTCCCGTGACAAAGAAACTGTGACTCCCGTGACAGCATTTTGAGAAGATTTTCTAGCAAATATAATACACTTAGATTTAAAATTAACCAGGTTTTAGTTGATGTTATAATAGATGATTTATAAACATAAACTGTTTATCTGTGGATGAGATAGGTCTCCGAGAACAAAACAATTATACTCACTTTTGTGACTCCCGTGACACCAAAATGAGGTAGAATACATGCAGATAGCTCGAGCAACTTGTAACATCTGACAGTGATAAAGCACTCTGCTGCAACAGAGTGACCACTACCCTATATTTTGCTAAGTAGGTCAGTGTGATTGAACTAGTTCTCTGTGGAAAATTCCACCTGGCAGAATTGTACCACAATGACCTCAGTGATGAGGCTGCAACAATGCATGTCTTCAAAAAGCTCTGTGACCTTAATAAACTGGACAATGTCAAGGATATTCCATATCCAGTAACCCTGACCATATAGGTATCTGATAAACTGCTTTAAACAATTCTTGTGTAAATTTGGAAAAATGAGTATGATGCACACTTAGCTTGGAATGGCTGCAGCAAGTTCTGAGCTGACCGAATTCTGATTAGAATTTCTGGTGATTTTTGATGAAAATCACTGGTGATTCTGACTTGGGCTGTGCCCATCTTAATATAGGCAGGATTTCAACTTGGGGCGGGGGGATTTCCAAGAGTTTAGTGCGCGTCAGAGTCCTAATGCCCACCCTACTTCGTAGGTCCTGTGACGTTAGTCACACTGCCATGTTTCAAGATTGGAGGTGATTATAAAAATAAAACTATACATTTGAAGTTCGTCTGCAGGTAGATGAGCTTCCGCTTGTCTGGCCATGTCAATAATGTCAAAATGTTATTGCCTCCAATCTTCAAAAAAAAATAAAATGTGCCGTGAAACAAAAAATAAATTTGGTGTGGCCTTAGGGAGCTTCTTGAAATTGGGGCATGCTGGGAACTGGCATAAGGCATTCCAAACAGAGAGTCATGGGGCGCCGAGTTGGAACTCCTAGGAACTCCATGGCATATTTTTTGGAACTCGGATGACAAAGGAGGGCTTATATATGCCATCCCAATTGGAACGCTAATCCATCCATATCAGAACACCAAACTGGGTATGGTGTATTCCATTTGGATAACTGGCATATGCCATTCATAATCAAGGAACTCATGCCTTAATTTCAAGAAGCTCACTTACATGAAAGATATAAACTATCCAGTACCGGTACTATAATAGTAGCTGAATTTCCTTTACCAACAAAATGATATTCTACAAATTTTGGGATGAGTAGCTGAAACTCTCTCTCCCTCTCTACCTACCTACCTATTCTAAGAACAATTGTTAAATGAATATTTGACACATGGACTAAAGTCCTGTACAACTTAAGTTAACCCATTCTCGCTAAAACCAGGGGTATCTCTGGCTACAGACTCCGTTAATAATATACACATTCGGCAGTATTTAATAACATAATTGTACCTCGCTGATTCCCTAATTGAATTTAGATTTTCATCTTTCGACAGGAAGTAGTTTATTTCAAGCGCTACAAGGTGACAGACTTCTCGTCAAACATTATCCGTCAAAATTTCAAGCTGTGCTCGCCTCTACACATGAGGTTCTCATTTCGCTGTTTTCTCTGCCTGCTGAAAGCAGTACTCAGGCTCTGCAAATAGTCCCCTGGCGAGGCATGAATCGAAATAAAATTTGCAGCTGAATAGAACAAATACCATAATTGCCAGTGGTACCAACGGCTTTCCATTAATCGTTGCAATGAAGGCGGGAAAAAATCGAGAAAAATCTGGTCTTTGGCAGAGATTACGTCTAGCGGTTAACGGATCGGGACTTTTTTTATTTAGGAGCCTGTAGCCCTCTGTCCTACAGTAGATACCCCTTGGTACATGAGAATGAATCATGCTTATGGGCAGTGCTGCTGTATTCTTCAGCCAGTCAGCAAAGTAGCCTGTATATATTATTGACCAATCAGATCACTTGTTACCACGACCATGGGGACTGTCACAACAGATTTGATAACACCAGGGGCAAATACAGGCCTGATTTGCTACCCTTCAAAGGTGCCCAAATTACAGCTGGTCTCCAAAAAGCCCAAATTACAGACTTTTTAATTTCTCTCAGGATCGAAAAAGAATTGACTAGATAACATCTGAGCATTCTGTGTTCTATTCAGACCAACAAAAATCAGTTTGAGGACTTTGTGGACAATCCAGGGTCTCCTAACATGTAATTCCACTCAAGGACCTTAATTTAGCCAAATGAGAGGGCTGGAAAGGGTGCCCAAATTAGAAAACTGTATTCGCCCCTGAACACCACAGTTGCCTGGCTTGTGGATATTTGGTGGAAGATGAATACATACATTTTCATTAAATTATGACAATTTATTACTACTATAAAAGGAAAAAAAGTTAAAAAGCTAAATTTAGGCCAGCCTGGCCTATTCATCTACCATAAAATATCCCACGAGCCAGGCAACTGGAAAACGCTGAAAATGGGCAGAATGGTACGAACCTTGGTGATAATTATGAATTTGTCATACAGCACCTTGTCATCTAGATATATGGATGGAATCTAAATCTTGTCAGTGTCCCCATTATACACAGATAGGGCTGTCAAATATGATTTATAGGCATTTGTCTGAAATATTATATTAACACACATGGCCACATGATTGAAGAGTTGTTTCTGGCATATCCTTGGCACAACATCGCCACCAGATCAGCATTTTGATCCAACAGATTGCCACAGAAATTGGCTTATGCATGTATGCAATAATTCTGAGATATTGCAGATCGACCTCAGAGCTCACCTGGTGGTTGTTTATTGTACAGCGCTCACACTGTTAATTATATCTGCCATAATGCCATAATATAATAATCCCTTGAGCAGCAGTTTTGATATTGCCCAGGCCTTGATCCCCAGATACAAACAGATCAAGCAGCCTGGCACTGAGATCTCACTTTGATGCCTGTGCTGTGTTCCTCTTTAATGGTTCTGTGGAACACACACTGTTGTTCAATAATAGGCAAGCACCAAGTGACTATGTGTGGATTACATCTTGTTGGAATTTAATTCTGACTTTATTAAAACCAGTAGTGGGTGTTTCTTTGCTAAGGTGCTACCATTTAATGGTAAATGCAAGCCATATTTCTATCAGATTTTTGTGTTATAAATTTTGAGGAGAGAACAATAAATATGGTTCCACAACTTGCTTTGACAACTGTTCAGATACATTCTATAATACGGAAGGCAGTTGTGAAAGTTAATTACTAAAAAAGATTAAAATCTAATCATAATGGGCTGTTTTCTTGCATTTTGACTGTGACATGCTTTTACCATACTACCTTTTGATTGTGTTATTTGCCATCAAACATTCAGTTGAATAAATGTTTAGTGGTGATCACACAAAATTGATACCAAAACTATGTTTCTATGTACAATTTAATGTTCATATCAACTCATTTATCGAAAAAATATGATTTCTTTAATATTTCTGGTCGGACTAACATTGTCTGTCCTCTCTGGCCATGGCATCTTTATGCTGGAAAACTTTTGAACCAGATGGACAAATTACTACCAATTTCATCAAAATGTTGATGATGCTTGTACTTGTAACTGAAGTGAGTCAAATTTGATCTACCTTAGTTGGGTTGAAGAAAAAATACATTTTAATAATCAAGTTAATATTGTCTGTCCTATGTTCGTCCGACCACAAAGTGGTCTAATTCTCCAAATATTGCATGGCTCAATAATGACAAGTGTTCAATGCCATCTGACTTTGTCCATTGACATCACTTATGGGTGATATTTTGTTAATGTTAACCTGAGAACTCACAGACTTAAAAATAAATGTGTCTGTCCTTGTGTTGGACGAACCAAATTTGTGTTACAGGCGACACCTGACGCTCAGATAAAGCAGTGTTCAAGCTGTTGAGAGACAAATTGACTTATAATCTGGCATTCATGAACATGAATTTTGTCATTTGCAAATCATAAAACATTACCAATCTTTTTGTCAATAAGAATACAGAATATCGCCAATTTATGTTGGTTGGACTAACAGAAGACAGACATTTTGGACTAACATAAGACAGACAGGTTGGACTAACATAAGACAGACATGTTGGACTAACATAAGACAACTTTTGTTGAACCAGGGGAATAGATGGATTTCTTCTTTATCATTCTCAGTGGCAAATCTCAGTTAACAACTTTATATGAATTATTATCTAGCTGAAAATATTCTGAGGCATTCATATAGGATGCAATTCCCATTATAACGCTGTCCGTCTTCTGTTTGTTCAACACTGTCTGTCCTCTGTTTGTCCGACACTGTCTGTCTCTCGTTTGTCCAACACTATTTGGCAGTTTAAACGTTTGTGAGTAACAATTACAGACTTGAACACAGTTTTCGTAAGTATTTACTTATTTTTCCACATCTAGCTAACTTTTAGAATCAATTCATGCTGGAATAGAGGGAATTAGACATTTTATGGCCACTTTCCTGTCTCCGTTTGTCCGACACATTATTTTATGTTGGACATAATTATGATCTAAAGGAGCATTCATAGTTAAATGATATATTTATTTCTAAGACTTGGGATACTTTTGGGCTAGGAAAGCAAAGACCAATAAATATGTTTGGGAATCATGGAGAAAATGCATAAAACTTCATTTTTGTCTGTCCTCGTTCGTCCAACACCAAGTTCAACATGCATGATAAAACTAGATTATTTCTTTTGAATCAGGTGAGGCATTATCTTTAAACAAATTTATTGATGAACCTCAACAATCAGTTAATCTATTGAAAAGAAATATTTTGTGAAAAAAGTAGGTTGATATTTTGTCATCGATGTCACACAAACGGTAACACCTAATCAAAGAAACACCATACTACCATCAATGCTACATCTAGAGCCAATTTAGTTCCGGAAAACATATGGGTGGAAAAAACATCCGACGCCCAAACTCAAATGACAACCCCCCCCCCCCCCCCAAAGTGTTGCTGTTGTTGTTCAATTTAAAAGGATTTCTTAAGGAAAAAGCTTCTGAGAGCCTCAATATCAATCTGATTGCATAGCAGGGTATTGAATTTTATGCTACTAAACGTCTATTTTGTGATTGATCGCAGGCTATTTGCGCTGAAATTCACTGATTAAAATTAGACTCTCAATAATGAATTACGAATGGGAACTGGGAGTTTGGAATCAGAACCTGCAGAAAATCCCTAGATGCCGCCCTGACTATGTGTTATTAGAGAGACCTGTGGTGTCCTGTACATATACATATTTTAGAGATCGTTAATCCATGAATTTGCAGTTCAATTCTGCATTCAATGTGATTAATAAGTTCGATAAATAACATTAGATTGCATGAATTTCTGGTCGATTGTAGGAACTATTGTCTGTGTCTTTGTGTCGTTCAAAAGGCACATGTCTAGACACATTGTTGTCCCCAGACTTGGCTATTGTATGCATTGTCTCGTGATTCTTAAAGCCAAATTTCTAATGATATGAGCTGTTTTATGCAAATGTTCTTTGTTGTTTGGCTCGATCCTATTTAGAGAATGTTGTACATGGTTATCTGCCCCTGAATAAGAAGTAGCACATGCATGAACCAAATGTTTAGGTGATAGGGTTCAACAATATCTTAAGGGCAAACCCAACAAGAATTCACCTTTGTGCTTCAAAACTGATCTGCATGTACATGTAGTTTCTTCTTCAGCTTCGCCAGTGCAGGTGTTTTAGGTTGAAAAAACATACATTGTATATCTTTGAAATGCACCATACTCATTTACAATCATGATAGAGAGATCAGCCAGCTAGGCTACATGTACTTATCCATTGTCCCCATTGATTTCTAAATTGTACTAAATGTAGACCTAATAAATATTGGTGATTTTTCTGTCAGACTGGAAATGGAAATCATGAGATATGAAATTGAATGGAGAAACATCACCTCTGTTTATACTCTAACTGCGAAAATCAGGTAAGGGTTTGTGCTTTACTAATGGGAAATTTTCATGCAGTTGACAGTCCCCCAAATTGGTAGTTTGGCTTGTCCTTAAATAAAAATTGATTCAACGGATCACCTACAGTGTCTACAGTGCATGTCATGTAATTCTGATATATATATACCGGAACCGGTACCACGGATCGATTAGAACAAGTATATGAAGGACTGTATAACTCCCTCTTGCTTTCATCTGGATTTTTTTTCCCCATCGTATGACAGAAGTTGTTTATTACGAAGAGCTGTTGATTACGAGTTTGACGTAACAATTGAGAGATTGCGCAGATCCCATGGTCATGGGAGTTCCTATTGATGTTCAGTCTCCCTTTGATGCTTGTGCTGCATTGCTCATTTATGGCCGTCGAGAACAGCCGTTGTCATTAAATAATTGGCAGGCACTGGCAGTGTCTGTGGCCACCGGTCTTTTGTGTGAGTGGATTACATGAGGTCTGCATTATTGAGCAGTTGTGAGATGTATTTACGAGCTGGCATGTCTCCGGGATCATTAAAAAATTATGTAATGCTAGAGGGGATTTGGGTTGTACAGATACATTATAGACACCATTTTCTTTGAAACTACGTTTATTTTTAATAATGAGCTTCAAGGATGCATTCTCCCAGTTTGTCGCCTCCTGAACTGTGGGTGTAACACCCTCTGACTGCCTGAACGGTGGGTGTAACACCCTCTGACTGCCTGAACTGTGGGTGTAACACTCTCTGATTGCATGCACACTGATTTTCACCTGAGTATCAATATAGGTACTCTCATTGACAGCTATGAACTTAACTATCAAGCAACAGTGATATTTTGTCCATTTTATGGCACCTGTAGTTTAAATAGCTGTCATAATGTCCACATTATATCGTCATCGATCAGTTTAAAAGCCTATTAAACAACTCACCATTTACAGGCATTGTATTCCAATAGGAGAACCCCTTCAGATTCATGGAAATAGGTTACTTTCCATTTCTTTTCTAATGGGATCCGGTGACAAGCCTGCACAGTTATTTATTTCCCCGACCTCATCATATGTCAAAATAAGAATATAGGAATGGGATGTATTAGCGAGATGAAAGTGCACAAAAATATCTGACATGTATCTGGATGTGCCAAGTCTCTTTATTCTGAGAATATCTGGTGCTGACATTCTGACGAAAACGCTGCATAGTAACACCCTCCTGATGACATGCAGCTAATACAGCGAGCTAATAGAATGAGGGAGGGGGAGGGAGGTAACCTCATATGATTTAGTGTATTTCTCTCCTGTCATGCACATGGGAAAAAAATAATACCTGGCTTCTCTGAAAAATGTCAACATTACAGAATATTTTTTAGTTGTTTTAATGGCCTAAAGATGATTGAAGTAGAAGATATAATTTGCCGAGTTTTATAGCCAGTGACGGTGAAAAACGGGAGCAAGCTAAAGTTGATGAAATGCCACTATAGTTGCTAACTGTACTAGCTTTTCGTCCTGTATGCTGTCCTCAGTGCTATAGGGTGGATGGAGGGTGTCTGCATGGTTCCATGCTGTTTCAAAGATTTCTTCTTTAAAGTAGCAGGAACGCAACTTGGCTGGGTGGTTGGTTCATCGCGATATAGCTGAAATATTGTTGAAAGCAATGTTAAATTTTATTCACTCACTCACTGAAAATAAATAGTACATGTAGGTCTGTATAAAGCAATTGGTCAGTTACCAAATTGAAAGACTAAATTCCTTTTTTGCAGCAAATCTTTCTCTATGTTCTTATTTTTTTCTGATTTCACGAAAGTGACACATTTCCTAGATAATTTAGGTACCATCACACTGCAAACAAACGTGGTGATGCCCAATTTCATTGTATTTTGTGAAGCTCATTGATTATCCAAAAGTTATGTGAATTAAAAAAAAAAAAGAAAAAAAAGAAAAAACCCCGACAACACTAGAAATAGTGAGTGAACAAAGTTAATACAGACTGCTATATTATTGAAATCACTAGTCAAAGTGACACACAGGCATTAGCTGCATAAACCATGTATACCTTTAGTAATTAGTCCATAGCAAACTGTACAAATTTCTGACTGGAAATATCCCATCGCTTAGATTATTGATCGCGGAGCGGAAGCCACACTGTCGGATGAGTGGATTGGGCACGCTCTATCGCTATTAGTCGCGATGTTGAGTGATCAAACGATGGAGAGGATGTATGGCTGTCAGCTGGTTATTCACAGTGAATGATTACACGGGTTTATTAAAAATAATTAATCCATCGTTGAAGGGATGACATTGTGTTGTTTAGTAACTGAGTAGTATATTGTTCAAGACTCGTTAACCATTGCCACTGAAGGTGGCTGGAGGGTTATTGTTTTGTATAAGCTTTACTAGTGTCTGTCTGTCTATCTGTCTGCAAGTTGGAAGGTTCATTTAATTTGAGTGTGGCATGTTTGGTATTCAAGTTGTAGCGCAGTACAGAAACACACTTGGCGCTGTGTTTCTACATTCTGAACATCATGGTTTAGTAACTTCATAATGCGACGTCACTATCACGATTACACATTGTGTGATGTCACTCTAGCTCTCCTTGAAAGCATCACGTGAAATTCATGAATTAAACATCTTCATGCTCTACTAAATCAAAACATAGTGTGGGCACCTCAATTTTTATTCTAAATTATGAATTCTATAACACTTGTGTCAATAACATCGAGCTAACCGTGCATTTATTACACGTTTTAGCACAGTTATGTGAAATCAACACCCTGCAAGTACAGGTGTTCATCGGGAGATTCCATTTCACAAGTCGGTTGAGGAAAGGGACGTCTGCTTTCATACAAGTAACAATCGAATAAAACAAACAAATAAATTACAAGATGATATTTCTTTCTCAAGTTTAACTGTTGTTTCCATCGTGAAATTGATTAAGAAAGCGACACAAATCAATTTGGGTAGTGCAATAGAATAGAAATAATGTTTTCATGGGCGTGCTCAATGGTTATTTTATGCACGATTAGTGTGGGAAAGTTGATAAATTTGAGGGTGCGCGCTTCGCCGTTGCCCTAAAATATAAACTTTCCCACACTACATGTAACTGTGCGTAAAATAACCATTGAGCACGCCTATGAAAACATTATTTCTTAATCGATTTATACTGAATTTGGAACTACGAGACTGAGTATGGAAAAAACTACATGGATTAGCAATTGATGTAAACATTCGTGATAATAACTGCAGTGGTGAAAATAGAGAAATGGTCTAATCATCCCAACCTAAAAATATTCAAAAATCTTGTGGGACGCGTTCGATATTTGGAATCTATATCCTGGTTTTCGTGATGAATATGAAATTCACTGGATCAGTGCGTTAAATCAGATAATTTAGTCCAATTCGGCAAACTTCGGACAGTTGGCGAAATCCATCAAATTTGAAGATATTGTTTTTCTTCGTCAATGTTGCCAACATTTATAAATGTCTGTATTGAATTTCTAGTGATCATTTTGAGGGATAGCATCAATTTGCCAACCTGAAAGTCATTAAAGTGAACGTAAAGGCTGAGGCAACATGCACTCTGTGGGAAAGAGCTACATTGAAATACTGAAATAGCAGCAACAAATATTTTTGGGGATTTTTTTGCACCGAGTACGAACGAAATTATCTCCGTTGTATTATTGTTCCCCGGCTGCCGCCATGCTGGCTATCTCACTCAGAGCAGTGACGTCGTATCACTTCGGAGCTCTTTACTTCGTGGAGTTAGAAAGCGCAGAAATCATGTAAACATAGCGACGCACGAGGAGGCTAGCCTGACTTCAAGTTCTGACGAAGAGACAAATGAAGGTTTACAGGGTTACCAGTTTGAACCAAAACGCTCCGATGTCGACGAAAGTAGTGAGTAGTTCATCGAACGTTTCAGGTCAGTAAACACTTGCTGGAGACACGCAACACAATCAAAACACGCTTGAAACAGCCGAGCTCTCCACCACCGCAATTACAATTCGTGCTACAGCGATGCCAAAACAAAGTGATACTACGTCACAGGAAAATATCACGTGCTCCGTACAAGCGTTTTCATTGGCGCAAGGCTAATGAATAAACTGTTATGGCCGACTCCAGTCGCTCGTTGCATCAGTCAATAATTCCCGTGTTTGGAATTTTTTGTTTGGAAGGAAAAAAATCACAAAAAATATTTGTTGCTGCCAAATGATACTTTTAATATAGTTCTTCCATGCAGTGCGTGTGTTGTCGCAGCCTTTACGTTCACTTTAAATAATGATCTTTTTTGACAACTTACTGAAATCGTACATGTATGAGGTGAACTTTGAACCCACTTTTCGTTCCCCATCTAATTTCTCTGACTTTGGTCTGCTTAAAAAAAAAACAAACACCGAAACCACATGTGACCCCCATTTCGCAAATTGGGAACAATTTCAGAAATTTTTGCCGGCTCCATGATACTGGTGAATGAAGTATTGCACTAGTACATGTAGTATTCAACTGGGATCATTAAAAGACAATAAATTTATCTGTGTTACTTGTTTATCCAGAAACCAAATCAATCCATTTTCTTGCCTGGATTACATACAAGTTTGCTCTCTTTAATACTCTTGTATTTATGTGCTTAATTCTAGGTTGTAAGTAATGGCTTTATCAACCAATTCCACACTGACACATTATAGCCCTGATAGCAGCTATGGGAGGATGACTGTTGGTCACAGAAAACAATGTAGATTTACTGATTAGTAATACAATCTTTGTGGTAGCTGAGCATAATGACATCCTGTGTGATAACCTGATCAACTTATGAGGACAGAGTGTGAAAGCTGACAGTTATCCCGACCATTAGTTGTAATACCAGTTGATTAATCCCCTCTTTAGCATGTTTTGTCATGTTAAAGGGACCCATTACCATTTGTCTAATTTGCATGTTAACATATAATCCTATAATAGGCCCATTACAGCTGCAGATTGGGCAATATCTGCTGTCTTCTGGTCAACAGCATGACCAAAATCTCCACTGCGAAACCTTGTGACATGTGGTCAACCTCCGAGCCGCTGTGATAGTGGCTGTTTTGTGCATTTACATATAATTAAGACATCGTGATGCAACTTTCCATGATAGAGATTATTCCGAAATACAGACGGGACATTCGGAATTCAGCCGATATCTAATTTTCTTGGGGATACCACCCAGTCCCTTGTTCTCCCATTGTCAGAAATTTATATAACAAAATGGGTGTAGGGCATTACAGCAAGAGTTTAGATTAGGTGGAGAAGTGTTGATTTTCATTGACAACATAGTAAAGCATTCATAACCATATTAGGGAGATGGTGAATCTGTTGCCATGAAAATGCCGAGTGAAAAAAAAAAAAAAAAAAAAAATAGTGATTCTTTGTTGATGTGCCATATTTTCCCTAGTTTTGCCTTACCACCACAATGTAAATGCTTAGAAAGGCATGTACATGTTTTTCGTGAAATTTTATTATATTACCCACATGATAATACTGCAGGAAATTGGATAAAGGCATTTCGCAGAGTCCGATATCCTCTTGAGTCGTCCGGTGAACTCGGGCAGGTTAAATGACACGCAGGGGATTTAAAACAACCATTATCATCTCTCTAATGTGCACTGAAGCATTTCTAAATGTATTGGAGCAAATTGAGACCACTCAGACCTCCTATTATCTCCCTCCTTCTTGGGCAATATCTGCTGTCTTTCCGTTAACAGGATTTCACTACAGCTTTGGCGGTACTGCATCTCCAGGGCGAAACCTTGTGACATGTGGTCAACCTCGGAAACCATGCTGTGACAGTGCCTGTTGCAGTTCGTTACTGATATCCGGGATGATTTATTGGCCTTGGATAAATTTGAATCTAGGTTCATGGATCCCTCAATTAATGTAAACGAGCATCCTGACATTGTCCATGAATCTTCTTTAGTTATCAATGAAACTTGCACAGATGGCAGTAAGTCTTCTGGGCATTCGATTGCATGTTCTGGATATGTTGATATCTAAATGGATGTTCTAGACATGGTTCTGGAGATTTCAATTGATGTTTCGGAAATTCCAATTGATGCATGTTCTGGGGCTAACAATGGATGTTCTGGTGATTCCAATGGAAGTTCTGGTGATTACAATGGGTGTTCTGGTGAAAACAATGGATGTTCTGTAGATTCTAATGGAAGTTCTGGTGATTGCAATGGATGTTTTGGTGATAACAATGAATGTTCTGTATATTCTAATGGAAGTTCTGGTGATTGCAATGGATGCTCTGGTGATAACAAGGGATGTTCTGTAAATTCTAATGGAAGTTCTGGTGAAAACAATGGATGTTCTGTAGATTCTAATGGAAGTTCTGGTAATTGCAATGGATGTTCTGGTGAAAACAATGGATGTTCTGAAGATTCTAATGAATGTTCTGAAAATTCTAATGGAAATTCTCGGTTCATACTCCATGCAATACATGTAGCTTCCTACATGAAGTATCTACCAAATTCTCAGCATTGCAAAGGATGTTCTGGTGATAACAATGAGTGTTCTGGATGTTGTATTGGATGATCTTAACCCTCCTCCTGCCAGTCCTGACACTATACAGAACCCACTGGTCAAGTTTTCTCTGCTGGTCCCGGCATCACGTTCTGATGAACTATAAAAGTTCACATCTTCACTTACAGTCATGTGATGTGCCATTCGGGCTGAAATTTATCAGCATGGTTCTTCTTTGCTTTGTAGATATCTGTTTCATGGAATATCTCTTAATTGTGATGTCTATTTTCTCAAATACCATGGTGGTAGCAAATAAATTACCTTAACCCGTAAAATAAAGTTGTTTACTAGTTCTAGTTGTCTTTGATCAAGGTACAATGTATACTATCAAATTTGAAATATGTTAAACATTGTTCATGAAATTTTAATTGAAAAATGGAGATTGTTTTTTTTCATTTCATTTTTTTTTTAAATTTTGAATAATATGTACGTGATAGTACATGTAGCAACAGTTATGTAAGTTGCATA